>JBBUKS010040480.1:0-10609 GCA_038050645.1 Hedychium gardnerianum | reverse complement strand
ATATAAAGTGAATTGTTAAATTAAAATTTAATTGGATTTGAACTAAATCCAATGAATAAACGTAGAGATAAATATTACATTTATTCAAATTGAAATTTATTTGGAGTTAATTTAATAAATTATGATCGAATCAAATTTAAAATTTAAATGACTAGATCAATTTAAAATAAATTATGATATTTTTAAGAAATATTTTTTTTTCTTTTCTCCCTGTGCTATTGCATTATGTTCCTTCATTTCTCTTTTTTTTTTTTAATTTTCTTTCTCGTTTCCTTCGAAGCTGACAACAGAAAATATGTATTTTTTTTCTCTCTCTTTCTCAAGTATAAGAGTTTTGTTCTTCTCCGACAAGTAAGAAATGATGTTGTCATCCTCTTCAGCAACAAGAGGAACCCTTAGCGCTCGCATCTTCTTCTTCTTATATTTTTTGTGATTTTATTAACACCGAAAGAATAATTTTATTTTACCTTACCATACTCCTCTTGTATTGTTGGACATCTAGTTGGGTTAAGATTCATAACGATAACGATAACGATAAAATTTTAATTTTTTGATTTTTTTTCTCTATCTTAGTTTCTCTATTTTTCTGAAAAGGAACGATTTTTTTAATATTTTTTCCGTGAATAATTTTTATAAGTAATTCTTTTTTTCCCCTTTATTCAACTACAATAACAATAAAAAAAAAATAAGTTATTTTTTTTTATGTTTCATTAAGTAAAGAAAAATTATAAAATATAAAATTAAATTGTTAATTAAAATGATTATTTAGATCAAAAATATCTCATATTAAATATTATGAGAAATCGAGATCATAAATATTTTTTTTTTATTTTGAGTCATAGATAAACTCTTGGGATTGACGAATCATTATTTTAACTAGAATTAAATCAAGAATTAAAATAAAAAAAAAATTAAATTTATGTTCATTTTCCACTCTTTACATTTAAAAGTTAAATTTTTGAATGTTAAAATTGACTCTCGGGGTGGGAGGTCGTGATTAAGCTCTCAAATCATATATCAAGTATCTAGAGTTCAAAATTTAGTTATGATGTATTGTGAGAGATTTTTTTTTTCAATGGATAGCGAATCAAAGAATATTGATAGTCAAGATGAATTTTTGTATTTTTTTAATTTATTTTAGTGATTGATGAAATATTTTTATAAAATCAAGCTGATGAAATTAGTCAGGTTAAAAATTTAAAAACATGATGCCAAGAGAGAATACACTATACATTAAGTCAATTTTGTGATGTTTAGTGTCGACCCAACAGAAACTTTGATTATGCACATTTTCAATTCAATTAATAATAATAATAATATCTTTAGTAAAATTATCATAACAAAGTAGAACTAAAGAATCTATAGCCACCCAAACAAAAAAGCCATAGAAGAAAAATATGATATTATTCTTAATAATTAACAAACATAAATGAATAGTGATATTATTTTTTGACTATGAAGTTGAGAAAACGCATGCATTGTTTCCCGTTGCCTTCACGGCGTGCCCTGTTTTTTTAATATACACAAGCCTAATTACTAATTAGCGTTGGTTGCCCCATCTCCTTCTCTACTTTAATCCTTGTCGAGCACAAAAATAGGACAATGGAAAACATTTTTCTTTTATTGTAAAAAATATTTTTTTAATTAAACTCCACTCAAATATATCTTGATGTATAAATTTGTGCATTTACTATATTCCACCGCGCATCACGGAAAAAACAACTTAATTATCCCACCATTTAGGTGCATGTCGTATGTGCATTAAACATATTTTTTTTAGATAAGGAGGTAAACTAATCAAGTTAAGTTAAATTTTATGATATTTATATTTATTTGATAAAATAATTGAATCAAGTTAAGCTAAATCTAAAATGATTCAAATCGTTGAAATAATTATTTAAGTTTAGCATGATTTTTTTTTATAAGTTTGATTTAAATTTAATTTGAGCTTGATTAATTTCAAACTTATTTAATTATTTAAAATTTTTATATTTTAAATTTGTTTAATTGATTATTGAGTTTGATAATACAAATTTATTTATTTATTTTAAAAATTTCTTTATTTATTTAACTTGTTAATCCCTGAACATTGTACACTAATATTATTCATGAATAACGTTCTTGAACATTAACGAGTTGATCTTATGTATTCAAACTTATTCATTTAATTTAACAAGTTGTGTAAGAATATTTATTTAATTGATTTTATATAAATTGAACGAAATATTAACAAACTCTTATCAAGTTAAATACCAAATTTATATCAAATTTATTCATTAGATTCATTTATATACCTATTTTGGACTACAATATATTGATTTCCCCATGAGACAAAAAAAAAATCATCTCATTCCATAATCAATTATTTTTCTGAAGATCAACCTTTACGTATATAAATTGTACTCAATTTATTCTATAGATAAATCATGAATAATTTTTAAAATTAGTCGGATGAAATTAAGGCATTTGAATTATTTTTAAAAAAAAATCTTTTGTTTCCCCTCGTTTCAATAAAATATCGATAGATTTTTTAAGCCACTTTGAATTTTGAATTTTTTTTTTAAGGATAAGTCGAGGCACGTTGCCGGTATATAATTTCAAGAGATGTAGATTTTTTGTAACTCCGCATTTAATATTGAGAGGATGGAAAGAATTTTCTTAAACGAAAAGTTTTAATAATTTTGTAAATATTGAAAAACTCTTATAGTCCAAAAAAAAACTCCGAGAAAATTCAATTGAAATCCGATTTGATCCAATCTAAAAAGTTTTTTTTATTAAAAAATATATAATTATGTTAAGCTTTTTTAGGGTCTTGAATGAAATAAAGTCAACCCATCAATGTCAAGCTCTAGTGCAAACGTAGGAGAACGTTTATACAGTTTGACTAATTTTTAACTTCTAGAAATATTAATTGACTCTTATTTTATTTTATTGTAGCAATTAAATGATGGTAATGAAATTTTTAAAAAATAAAATTTTAATTTAAAAATAAAATTAAACTGAAGCACATCAAGAAAAAAAATTCCAACAAAAATTTCAATTTGATCTTAAATTATTTTTTCATACTCAAATTATTAATTTTGATTCAATTTTACTAAACCTAGTAGTCAAAGCTAAGCATTTCAACCAAGATCATTTTTTTTTTCTAAATTAGAAAATGAACTTGTGCTTCTAAAATAATATTTCTTGCCATTTTTTTTGTCACAACACAAGAAATTTTAAAATATATTATTTTAATTTATAAACCTACTTACTGTAAAAAAATTATTATATAGAGCACAAATTATTTGATATTTAAAAACAAGAATGATAATTAATGATTTCTTTATCGTCATAATTTTTTTTTATCAAACTATCATTTATGTTTTCAAATATCAAATGAGTTGTTTGTTAAGTAATTAAGCGCATTTAAATTAATTACTAATATTATTATTTTTTAAATCGGCACTAAATTCGTAGGAGTTGACGCGAGCGCATGGGGCTGGGAAAGCCACGGGGGCGCCGAGCCGCCGACTCGCCCCCACGCTGCTGAGGTGGCGCTCGCTGAGTGGTGCTCCACGTATACCGTGGTTGAGTTAATATTTAACCGCGGTTAAAGGAACAGTGCGGAGAAAGAGTGTCGTACCGTACGTGTATTTGATACGCTACCGACGCGGCGACGGCCGATCGAGATACGACACGGCCTCCTCTCCTCTCCTCCCACTCTTTTTATAGCGGATCGAACGGGGACCGGGAAAGGAACGAAGAGGCCGACGAGCTCTCTCTCCCTTCTCGTTCGCTCTCCTCTCTCCCCGTCCCATGGAACCATCTCCTTTGCGCTGATTCCGTTTCCTTCTACGTCGCCAAAAGTAGCAATCTGCGGCCAAAGAAGGATTTTTTTTGGGGGCGGGGAGATTCTTGGGAAGGGATTGGCGGTGCGCCCGAATTGTTTGTTTGGATCAATTCGTTTTTATTTTCTTAGTTGAGACGCTTATCGATTCCTTGTGTCGAAGTGCATTGAGAGGAAAAGCGAAGTTCGTGTATCTATTCTTCAATGATTGGGTCGGCAAAGTCCTTTCTTTTATCTCCTTTGAAGATCTCGAGGTTTTGGGGATTTGAATGCGAATGAATCGGATTTAGCTGTTCTTACGAATGGAAGGCGGAGTTCTTTGGTTTCAAGGGATGTGCCGCTTAGAAAGACCAAGGCAGATTAGTGTAAAGCCGGAGGGAGGAGGAGTCTCGAGGCCTGAGAAGCTGAAGAGCTCGATGGTTTCGAGGCCCAAGATCAAGCTTTGGATGGTACGAGTGACGACGATGGTGTTGCTTTGGACGTGCGTCCTCCAGCTTACGGCAATTGGGGAGATATGGGGGCCGAGGATCTTAAGAGGGTGGCCATCCTTCCTCACTCCCTCCTATGTGAATGAATCCTCTCCGGTCATCGTCGTCGTCGACAAAATTCTTCTGCCGCCCAAAAGTGAGTCCCTTTTGCTCATTACAGATATATCTACTGATTTTCTATCTGTTGTATTTAAAGTGTGATCTTTCTAGTATTGTTTGTTTGGTTCAGATGATTCCGAGTATAAATTGTTATCTTACATGAACTTTGGATGCCCCTTTCTTTAGGAATCTACAAGAACAATGGATACTTGATGGTTTCATGCAATGGTGGACTTAATCAGATGAGAGGAGCAGTGAGTTCTTCATCAACAGTTCATATTTGATTCGGCAAATTCTCCTTCTGATCGATTTTTTTTTTTCGTCTAGATTTGCGACATGGTTGCTATTGCAAGATATTTGAATGTAACACTTATAGTACCAGAGTTGGACAAAACCTCCTTTTGGAACGACCCTAGGTATGTTTCTATGTCTAACTTTGCAAGGACTATGCATATGTTAGTGGTTACTAGATCCTTTAGCAAGAATAACAATTTTGTTGCCATGCCAGTGAGTTCCAAGATATATTTGATGTTGATCATTTTATAACTTCATTGAAAGATGAGGTCCGAATATTGAAGGAGCTTCCTCTGAGGTTGAAGGAAATGGTTGGTCGAGGACTAGTTTATTCGATGCCTCCTGTTAGTTGGTCTAATATTTCTTACTATGAAAATCAGGTTGGTTTGCCTCTATGAGGCTAACAAAAGCATATAAAATTATGAATGATCTTATCTTTAAGATTGATACGTCTCATTTGTCTGGCAAGTAGATTCTTCCTTTGATACAAAAGCACAAGGTCATTCATTTGAACAGAACTGATGCCCGACTTGCTAACAACGGTCTGCCGCTAGAAATACAAAGATTGCGCTGCAAAGTGAACTATGTCTCTCTTAGATTCACCCCACAAATTGAAGAATTGGGCAGAAGAATTATTAGAATTCTGCGGCAGAAAGGTCCTTTTATGGTCCTGCATTTGCGATACGAAATGGATATGTTGGCATTCTCTGGGTGCACTCAAGGTTGTACTCCTGAGGAAGCAGATGAGTTGACAAGAATGAGGTGCATCTTTTCGGTTTTTGTTATCGCTTGGCCTGAGAATCATCGTCCATCGTAACTATTTATCGCTTCTTCTTTCTGCATCAGGTATGCCTATCCCTGGTGGAAGGAGAAAGTCATCGACTCTGATATGAAAAGGAAAGATGGTCTCTGTCCTCTAACACCTGAAGAGACCACTTTGTTACTGAGGGCATTGGGCATTGATAGCAACGTTCAAATACATATTGCAGCTGGAGAAATATTTGGTGGAGAAAGGAGAATGAAAGCTCTTTCTGCTGCTTATCCTCGACTGGTCAGTAAGTCAGTTGTTTACGATTGCAATATTTGATTATCTCAATCTGTTACTCGTTCCAATATCGCTAGGTAAAAAAGGAAACTCTGTCGGGCGATTCGGATCTTAGATACTTCCAGAATCATTCATCCCAAATGGCTGCATTAGATTACTTGGTTTCCTTAGAGAGTGATATCTTCGTTCCTACATACGACGGTAACATGGCTAAAATTGTCGAAGGCCATCGTAGGTATGGTGCACTTAATCCTCTGTTACTGGCTTTTGTTTAATTATCTGCCATCATTAAAATTATGTATACTTTCAGGTACTTGGGGTTCAAGAAGACGATTCTGTTGGACCGAAAGCTCCTGGTCGATCTGATAGATCAGTACACTAATGGCACTTTGAGTTGGGATGAATTCTCCTCGTCGGTGAAGGCAACTCATGCTGAGCGCATGGGGAACCCTAGCAGGAGAGTGGTGATTCCCGACAGGCCCAAGGAAGAGGACTACTTCTATGCAAATCCCCAAGAGTGTCTCCCACAGCCTGATAAATCATGGACTTCATGAATACATTTCAGGGTAGTCTGCTTAGTGATCATCTAGTTAGCAAGTTGCAGATGAATGTTTCAGGCATCTGGCGACTATATGTATGCATTATACGATAGCTTTATTTATACTGTTCGAATAATCTTCATTCTTGTATAGAAGAGTTAAGAATAAAAGTGAACAGGGAGAGGAGGGATGGAGGAATGATGTAATTTGATAAGAATAACATGAGACAGTAACTAAGAGATAATAATGTTGCATTGATCAATGAGAATGATAAGTCCATACTTCATGAGCACTCCGAGGGTTTCACTGTTGAAGTCCATGAGCATTGAGATTCACATTGTTGCTATATGCCATCTGCATAATTAGAATGATAAGTGCATCAAAGAAAATAAGCATCATATATGACTGGCAGAGAAAGAACTGATTGCAAGCATACCTGCAATCTAGATTCTTTATATCCATGCAATGCAGCTATTTGGGTATCAATCGATCTTCCGAGTTAATCAGGAGGGTTCACCATGCCATTACAGGACTGAAGTAGCTGCCATTAGAAATAATCAAACAACAGATCATGAACCAGCTCATGAAGCAATTTAAGATTGATACTACCACTTACATATTTGGAAAGAATTGAATCTATGCCAATGTCCAAGCTTGGATTAATAGCTGCAAGCTTCATGGAAAGAAACTGGCGATATAGAGAATGCTTTGCATTACTAAATGTTTTTCATCTGTCTTTATTTATAGCATGAAGCATACTTACCTCAACCTGTTGTTGCAGTGATTGAACATAGTTTATGATCTCATCGAGCATTACTGCCTTCCCTGTGATCTGCAGTGCCATGCTGAAGCCGATAAGTTTCATTAAGTATGTGGAGATTTAAGGAGAATGATAGAAACCTGCCTTGCTGCAACCAGGAACAAGATCTTGCAGAAGCTTCATCCTCTCATTGATCTTCTCTCTTCTTACCTTTGGCACGTGAATAGATTAGATATCTACCATGCAAATTTGATTTCACAGGTGTTCCTGCAAGAGCTTACTCTTTCTGCAAGACTGTGGCTGTTTGTTGCCTGGCCACGCCGTGCTCTGATGTTGATGCTGTCTTTTGTTTGCTTCCCTCTAGGCTTATCAGTTGCCACAGATGGACTACTTGGATCAGGACTCTGTTTGAATTCCATTTTATCCTCTTCCACTTCCCCAGCTACATGTGAAGCTACTTGTGCTTGATCTAGTGCCATATCCTACACAGCATGGTTGTTGTGCTCAGTCAGGTCAGATGCCTACTGGTAACTGAAGAAATCAGTTTAAACATAAAAGGGAGAAACTAGACAAGAACTACCTCATTGTTCCTCTTCCTTTTTGCAGCACCAAGCCCATAGAAATTATCCTTATGTTTCTTACTCTTCTTAGTCTGAGCTTCAGATTCAGCATTGGTTGAAGCATTAGCTAAACTAAAATGGCTCATCATGCCACCTATGCTGCTGTCACTGAAGCAGGACAACCTTGCAGCCCTCTCAACAAAAGCTTCATCAGCTGGGAATTGTGGTAGATTTGCAGCCTGAAGGAGAGTTCCTCCGATCAAAAATAAACTCGGGTTTTCGCCTACTGGATGGCTGCACTCTGGCTGGTTGAATTGGCACAAATCCAAGCCTGTTGGTTTTGTGGACTGGTTCCAAAATCCAATGCTGAATGGATCGTCCATGGGAATCGATGAGCTTGAGATATGAAAGTTCAGAATTTCAGCAACAATCAAAGAAGAACACTGAAAATCTAGCAAGATTACATACAGCAAGCCTTTTATTCAGAAAATGGATAGAGTATCCAGGGCCTGACCAACTATTAATCCAAAGGCCAAGGAGTTGAAGAAAGACAGAAGAACCTAGCTGTAACCAGAGGAGAAAAGCAAGCAATTATGGAAGGAAATGAATTGAGTTGTTCCTAGTCAAATATTACTGCACCAGAAACACACCTTTCATGGCCTGTTCAACACGTATCCCAATTTGAATGACAGCAACCATAACAGTTGAGACATGTTCTCATTTCACAGATGAAGGCTGTTTGCTTTTGCAATCATTGCAAGGATAAGAGAATGAGTATGAAGATGAAAAAAATCCAAGGGTTATTTGTTTTTCTTTTTTTGAATGAAGAAGATTAAGTGCACACAATGATTGCCCATTATCTATTGTTTGTCCAACAGGTATCAGGCAATGAATGATTTTAGGAAGCATGGCACTCCTTTTGCGAAAGCTAAATCAAGGAACATATCCAAGCAAAAGATGTTACGTGACACCCTTTTGAGAGAGATCCCTCAGGCATGGTTCGACTTTTGCCTTTCCGTGATCCATTTCGAGAGTATCATCATGGCTCGCACAGAGTACAAGCTGCATGCATTTCTTCCTTTTCTTCAAATGAAAGAAATAATCATTCTTTGGATGTCCTGCAGCTCATGACAGAACAGCTGGTGCTGAGATCATTTATCATTAGTGTTAGAGAAAAATGCATGAGAAAACATATTTGACTTGAATGCTTCACTGTGGATGTTCCATGCCTGGATCTGAAAGAAAGCCCCACTCAATCTATTAAATTGATTGCAAACCATAAAATGGGTCAAGCATACCCAATATTAAATGAAACATTGGATCTATAATATCATTCCATTAGTACTGAGGCTAATGATGCTTGTGCCATCAGGGGCTCCGGTGACACTTTGGAATTGGAGTCGAATATAATTGAAGGTTTGCTTTAGAACAATATTCAAGAAAATCAAAATTGTATAAACGGACACTGTTCCCAGATCAATGTCCTAGAAATTTTTAGTGAACACGGGGAAGAAACGTTTTCCCATAGATAAATGCACAGAAACCAAGCGTAAGTTGCATAACATCACCTTATTGAAACGGTTTGCTACTGAGATTGTTAACCCGGTCCAACTTTGGGAATGTCATAGTGCTCGCTCAGGTTTGCTAAATACTGGTTAAATTCCTGAATTCGGTCGCGATGAGATTTGCTGGCCATCTTAGCCAACCTATGCATATCGATTTTCTCCTTCTGCTCAATATACCGTCTCTCTGATGGAGTTAGGCAATCATCAATTGATCGTGGATGTCCCTCATGGGCAAGCTTATCAGCTTCGGCCAGGTCTTCAGTATGATTTGCTGACAAGCCATCAGTTTCACCTGAAAAGAAGAGAAATAAGTACAAAATAATGAGATTTTTGAACGGTAAACCCGTAAAAGATGATTGATTATACCATCCCATTGTCAAGAAGATAATCAATATTAGCAGACTTATGATGGTGATAAAAGTAGATTGCACCTGCTGGAAGCTCATGCTTTCTGGTCACATTTTCTTTCTCATGACTATGTTTGTTCCTGTTTTTCTTCTTCTTTATCCCACCGTCTTTTACATCCAAGGCTTTCCCTTTCAATTTAAGCTTTCCACCAACAGCATTCTCATATGCAGACATTTGCCTACAAAAAGGAATAATAAGGAACTCATTGGATAGTTAACAAAATGTTGATTGGCATTGATTAGTTAAAACTGCACCAACTATATCAAGGTGAAATTTCCAGCTGTGTATCCTTTTGTTGAAAGTTTCTTCCACTTTATCAATCATTGCCATAAGTATCATCATCGCCATCAACCCATGTTCGTTCCAATTTCCACATTATCAATATACAACTCAATCAAAAATCAAAAGCATCCATTTAGACCTTGAAGCAAAAATCTCCCCAGGAAACTTGGTCGTAGTGGACATGATATGACTCCCTCATCATCAGTGTTTGTTCCTAATTTATGCGCATATGTTTACCTACAATAGACTTCTCCTTTCTTGTTTCTTTAGATTTTGATGCTAATGAGAATTTTTAACATTATTACCCACAACATTAACTGAGTCCATCAGCACCATATTTTGCTCATGTGGCTGCAAGAGACAGATATCCTGACTCCTATTGAAGAACATTTTACAATCCATTGTATGACGAGAAAGAAGAAACAAAAAAGCAGGTGCAGAACTGCAGATCAACATTGTATGGATCATCTGAGAGAAATGGTCTAGGGTATAAAGTGTTGATGCCCGCCTTTTGCTCTTAGTCGCTTTACGACTGTCGGAGCTGTCGGGGATTACCGCGGGGTAGGATGCAAACTGAAATCGTCGAGGCTAGTATTCAACACTATCTCCGTAAAACGATATTGCTCCGCTACAGGTGCTAACGGATAGCAGCAATTCGTTTCTAAGATACAACGACGTTGTCTCGAAGTAGCAGCACTACAAACTTCGAGACCGGCGAACCTTCTCGTAGGCTTTTTGGA
>JBBUKS010040441.1:0-10611 GCA_038050645.1 Hedychium gardnerianum | reverse complement strand
TCATTAACTTCTTGATTTGGTTCACAACTAACCCAAGTTGGTTCATGACTAAACCAAATAGGGTCTAACTCTTCCATAAGAGATGTCATAAGAGATGTGGTACATCCACGCTTCCATTCCAACAAAATCTATTCCATATTTATTCTTTGTTTGGTCCAACCAAATATTATATCTCTTAATTTGAGAATTGAATTCTCAAACTTGTTTTATGTCTTTTAGAATTCGTAGTGCTTGTGACCCAATATGTTTCGATTTATCTTGGCTTTCCATAATTAACTATTTAATTATGGATCAATCATAAGAGCTCTTATCTATTTTCTTCCAGGGTACCTCCACATTCGTAAATATTCGTAGGATGGTTGTCTTTCATTCTACAACTCATAAGGGCTCTTATCTATTTTTTTCCAGGGTACCTTATTTAAAAGGTAATTGTTTACACAGTTTCCCCCATATGAACTCTTGTAGTCCAGAGCTCAATAGAAGAGCATTCATCATCTCCTTTATAGTTCGATCTTTCGCTCAGCAACTCTATTTTGTTGAAGAGTATAAGGAGCTATTATTTCATGTTTGATCCCATGTTTAGCACACAATTCAGTAAATGGTGATACATATTCACCACCTCGGTCACTTCGAACCACCTTAATTTTCTTATTAAGTTGGTTTTCAATCTTATTTTTATAGAGAATGAATTTCTTTATAGCTTCATCCTTACTTTTAAGAAGATATACATAACATAATTTTGTGTTATCATCTACAAAAGTGATTTATACCCACTACGTGTTGGCGTTCCTTTTAGGTTGCACATATCAGTGTGAATTAGGCCGAGTGTTTCATTGCTTCTTTCAATATGTTGAAAGGATGACTTTATCATTTTAGCTTCAACACAAGTCTTACACTTGTGTTTTGTGTTAAGGTGGAATGTAGGTATGCTTTGCATATTTATTAATCTACGTAACACATTGTAGTTAACATGTCCTAGTCTACCATGCAACAAACATGAAGACTCAAGTATATAAACGAAAGAGTTTTCAACTTTATTAACCTTAAGCCTAATCGTCATTATATTGAGCTTGAATAGTCCATCAGTTACATAACTTTTTCTTACAAATATTTCATTCTTGAACAGTAAAATTCTGTCTGACTTAAAAATAATGCGAAAGTCATGCTTCCTTAACAGTGATCCGGACACTAGATTCTTCTGAATCTCCGGAATATACAATACATTGTTAAGAGTGAGGTTCTTGTCCGAGGTCATTTTCAGCACCACTTTTTCTTAACCCATGATTTTCGAGGTGGCTGAGTTCCCCATGAATAGTTTATCCTCATTTTTGACTTCTTTAAAGTTGTGGAGAAGCTCCTTGTTGCAACAGATATGTCTAGTAGCTCCAGTATCGATCCACCATTATCGCGGATTTGAACCCACCAGGTTCAGTTCAGAGACCACAGTACAAAGGTCGTCCATTTCTGGTCCCTCGTTCAAATTGGCCTCCTGCTTCTTCTTCGGTTTTCTATAATCTGAAGATTTGTGACCGACTCGGTTATAGTTGAAGCACTTTCCAGAGAACTTCTTGATGATGCCTCCTCTGGGTCCCAGCTTAGAAGATTTGAGATTCTTTCGTTTCGAGTTTTGACTGTGCTTGACCACGTTGCTTTCATGGTAGCCTGAGAAAATAGTTTTCTCTTGGAACTCTTGTTGCCTTCCTTAATGCGAAGTCTAATAACGAGTTCTTCCACGTTCATCTTCTTCCGCTTGTGCTTTAGGTAGTTCTTGAAGTCCTTCCATATGGGAGGCAACTTCTTAATGATTGCTATCACCTGGAAGGTTTCACTCAGAACCATACCTTTCGAGTGAATTTCGTGCAGAATCACCTGAAGCTCCTAGACTTGGTTGATCACCATCTTGGAGTCGATCATCTTGTAGTCCAGGAATCGACCCACGATGAACTTCTCAGCCCCTGCATCCTCTATCTTGTACTTCTTGTCCAGGGACTTCCACAGCTCCTTAGCCGTTCTCTTCGTGTTGTACAAAGCATACAATGAGTCGACAAGACAGTTGAGGATGTAGTTTCAGCAGAAGAACTCAGAATGAGTCCATGCCTCTACTGCATTGTTGGTCTGAACATCAGCATCCTCAGATTGCTTGGGAGGGTCCTCGGTCAAGAATTGAGCTAGATTGAGTGTGGTCAAGTAGAAGAGTATCTTATGTTGCCACCTCTTGAAGTTCAACCCAATGAACTTCTCTGGTATTTTCCCATGGTTGATTGAAACATTTCCAATTAGGACGGAGGGGACCTTCACGTGATGAGTCTGTTGCACCTCAATACTTTCTGTGGTCATCTCAATAGATCGAGTATGTTTTAAGATTGTTAGACAATCTTATATGCCGGAGATTATAGGAGAAAACTGAATTTCAAATTACAGAATCAAAACAATCTTATCTGTCGAAATGACCTGAGCTGATAATCTCAGGCTGCCAAGTAGGGAAGAAAGAGTTATTTGGGAAGACTGGGCTTCTTGTATTCCTAACTCCCGAATGGATGACTCCCGACTGGAAAATCCCAACTGAATGAATCCCGACTGGATGACTCCAGACTGAAAAATCTTGATAGTAAAATCCCGAGTAAACATCGAGGTCGACATTCAACGTAGTTTTTTTAAAACAGATTCATCCCCTCCGGCAGTGCTTAGAGGTCACGATAGACGTCTATTTCCCAGGATACAACGAAAAAACCATGTAGACAACCAATCACTGTTATTCGTGGTGAACCGAGAGAGTATCCAAATGTTATTACAATAGTTCTATCGATCGAAAGTGCACAACAGAGAGAAGAACTTGGGAAACGAATGTAGAGGAATTTCACTATTGCTTCGGCTCATGTCTCTCTTTTGCTCGTGGTCAAGGCCTCCTTTTATAGGAGCGCTTACCTCTGGCTGCAATGAATGACTGATTTATAACTATTAAATAACCATTACTTATCGACTATTATTGTCCTAGAGGTTACGAAATCATCATTAACTTTAGATTAATGTTTCCGTTACACTTTTAAGCAGATAACAAAAATATTCAGGTGACAAAACATTGGTTGTTCCACTTGGGCAAATTTTGCCTCGACTGGTCTGACATTCGGCGCGCGCAGGTCATGCTTACACATGAGTCAACTTGGTTTATTGCAATCCGGGCCCTAAATTTGCACCCCCTGCGCACCCACGCGTGAGAGAGAGTCTCTCCCCATGCATTTGTTCATATCATACATGCATGTGTAACAATATAAACTAACCAACATGCCTTCATACTCTCAATATTGGACTAAACTCTCATTCACAATGGAGCCTCTTTTCTCTCTCTCTTTATTTCATTCACATTTCCAATAATACTCAAATGGATAAAATTCACTTGAACGATCTAATTTTTTAATTAAACTCTGAGTATTTTTAATTTTATTTTCTAGAGTACTTTCACCTTTCAGACTTCTTTTGAGTGCCAAGAGGTATTACCTTTGAGTTTTCCTCATATGCCAAGATGTATTGCCTTCAAGTCTTCCTCGTTAGCACTTGTTTTGCTCGAGCATTCTGTCAACTTTTGTTCGACTTTTCCATCTACTGAGGTCATCTTAGACTTCTCCATCTACCAACTCTCCTCCTCCAATATCCAATCGGCCTTGACCAGGAGTAGATCTAGATAGGGATTGCAATGGATCAAGTTTGAGTCGGATTTCATATCTTTTATCCTCATTTCCATTTATTATATTCATCATCATCAAAATCGGATTATATTGAATACTCATACCCGATTATCTAATTATTTAATCATGTCCAAAATATCCCTCCATACCCTCCTCCATGTTGGGAATATAATAAAAGTCTTATATTGAAAATACATGAAAAATATCATAGGTTTATAAGATGAAAGATATCTTCGTTGGTATGAAATCTTTTGAGTAGAGCCTAAAAATAAATATATGAGAGTTTAGGCAAAAGTGGACAATATCGTATCATTGTGAAGATGTGTGAATTCTTTTGATTCTAACAATTAGTATCGTAGTCATGGTCCAGATCGAGATATGTGGATGAAATAGTGACCTTGAACGAAGGAGGTGGGGGCTCGGTGATTGGATGTTTGGTGAAAATCTTGGGAGAGTGAACCTTAGATGGTGAAAAGTATTAGAGGAGAGCCCCGGAGCAAGTCAAGAGTGATTGGATATCCTGAAGAGCGAACCTTAGGTGGTGAAAAGCTTAGAGGAGAGATTCAGAGTAGATCAAAAGTGATCGGATATTTGAGAGAGGTTCGGAGCAGGTCAAGAGTGATCAGACGCTTGAGAGAAGGCCAAGAGCAGGTCAAGAGTGACCAGATATTTGAGGGGAGGATTGAATCATGAAAATAATGATGGTCCTTTGTTTGAGGGGAGGATTATTGAGAATATAATTAAAATTTAATATTAAAAATATATTAAAAAATTATAAATTTATAAGATAAAAGATATTTTTTAAATAGAATTTAAAAATAAATTTACAAAGATTTAAGTTTAAAAGTGAATAATATTATATTAATATAAAGATATAAATTTTTTTGATCTGACACTCTATTCAAGTATAGAGCATTAAATTTTTCATCGGTTTCGAACATGACTCGTCAACACCAGGTTTTAGTTTTCTTACTAGTTTTTTTTTTTTTACACATTTATTATTTTATATCTCACAAAAACAAAATCTTTCGGTATAAAGTTTTTCTATCTCTCGAAGGAGAATATAGTAGGATTCTTGAATGACTTACCATGTTAAACAAAATCGGAGGATTGGAGGTCTAAACCATGTTAAATAATATGTTAGCATTATTTTATGTTGATTTACATTCTCACTGCATATCTTACTCCCTCATTTAAGTCTTTGTACTCTATTGTGATTATTATAATCTTATAATATAATCTTTTGGTTGTCATTTTAGCATTAAGAAGTCTTATTATTATTGAGTGGGTAACTTGTGTTTGTAAAGGATTACTTTATTACTTCGTTGAAAGTTTTTTTTTTTTTTTTTAGCACGGAACCTCCTAATTGAGCATGGAGGTTAAGCAGCCTTTTGGTTGTGCAGGAATGATTGAGCTAAATGATCATCGTCGCAAGGTTACACGAGACGCTCAGCCTCCATGCCCAATCAAGAGGCCGCTTGGACAAGCCGTGTGGACCTGAATGCCTTGTCGGCATGTCGCGCGGTTGTTATCGTGCGGACTCTTGGCCGTGCGGTCGACGTCGCGATCATGGATCTAGTGACGAAAAATATTTTTATATATTTTTAATAAAAGAGATATTTTGATTTTAAAAAGTATGTTTTTTGAAAAAAAAAAATTGAAATCTTTCATGCGCCTTTTAGGAATTTCCACATATGCCCTTACATCTACAAGCGGTCGAGGATTCACCCACGAGGGTTGAGGATTCACCCACGAGGATGCTGAGTCAGATCAACACCCTCATTCTGACATTCTGACTCATCTTTAAGATAGAAAAAAGAAGTAATTTTGTCCCTTTTTTCTTCTTTCTTTTCAAAAAAACTACAGAAAGCTGCATTTTTATTTTATTACTTTGAATCCCAGTATCGATAAAAACATATTTATTTATAAAAATATTATATATATATATATCAATTTAATAAATATTTATTAATCTTAATCAAAATTATTTCTGCAATTGACAGGTGTACTTAAAGTTATAAAATCCTAAAATAATACAAATTTCTTAAAAAATATATTTCTTTTTTATTTTATCCCTTTTATCAATTATTATAATATTAAATTTCAAATAATAAAATTATTATAATATTAATTTTTAAAAATCAACGTCACTTTAGTATTATATAAATTTTAAAATCAACATTTAAATTTTTTGAAAGATACATCTTTTTGAAATTTTCATAATTTTACTAAATTTTTTTTAAAAAAAATTAAAATCATCTTAAAAAAGATATAATCATTTTTTTACTACAACAACCATTAGAGAACTGCTACAATGATTTTATAATTATTTTAATTATTTTTAATTATAATTAAAATAAGTTATAAATATTTTTTTATATATAAATGTTTTGTATATATAGATTTTTTTAATAAATTTAATGGATAGTTGAATAACAGTATTATTTTTTTTTAAAAAAAAATCTCCTTTTAACCATTTAAATAATCAAGAGCGCCTTTTATTTTTAATTTTTTTAATTTATTTTTGCCCATCTCATAATGTGTGAATATCTTCATGTGAAAATTTCGTTGAACTCGGTGGCAGAAGCAGCACAGTGCGCTGCGCCACCTCTCTTTTACTGTCGCTGGTTTGGCGGCTTCTGCATGCGATGGGCATTCCGGTCATCGAACTCCCAACGGGCGAATTCAGCAGCGGACCAGACACGCGACCCAGCAGGAAGCAGCAGCTTGGAGACGAAGATATAAAGGCAAGCCACCACAAGAGCAGCAAAAAGCAAGCACCCAGACTCAACAGCAAAAACCGCCTCCTTTTTTCACTCGCCGCCGTCTTTCCCCCCTTTCCTTCTTGATTCCTCATCCTCGAATCGCCGTCAAAATCCCGTCTTGGGTCCGTTCTGTGCCCGCGAGCAGGAAAAGATCGGACCTTTTTGGTTGGTTTGGATGCTCGGCAGCTCCTCCAATCGCCGTCTTTCCCCCCTTTCCTTCTTGATTCCTCATCCTCGAATCGCCGTCAAAATTCCGTCTTGCTTCTGTTCTGCGCCGGTGACCCGATAAAAATCGAACCTTTTTGGCTGCTTTGGGTACTCGGCCACTCCTGGAGATGGCAGAGGTGAAGCCGGAGGAGATCGCGGCGCACCCTCCCATGGATCAGATGCAGGGATTCGAATACTGCATCGACTCGAATCCCTCTTGGGGTTCGTCCACGCTTCTCGATTTCTCCTCCCCCACCTTCCTTTTCTGTTCTGATTTGTGCCTGACAACGCATTGGGTTGCAGGAGAGGCGGCGGTTCTAGGGTTTCAGCACTACGTACTCTCCCTTGGCACGGCGGTCATGATCCCAACCCTACTGGTACCCCTGATGGGCGGCACCGATGTAAGTCCTCATCTTCCTCACCAAAACCCTACCTTGTCGCCATCGATTCTCCTCATCTCTTCCCTCTTCGATCCATTTTTGCAGGACGATAAAGCTAGAGTTGTCCAGACATTGCTCTTCGTAACGGGAATAAACACTCTGATCCAAACCCTATTTGGAACTCGTCTTCCCACAGTCATCGGTGGTTCATATGCATTTGTAATTCCCATCATCTCGATAATTCGCGACTCATCCCTGACACGGATAACCGATGACCATGAAGTAAGTCGATAAAATCAAATCTTGTTGGATTCATCATATGGAGGATGTGTATGAAGCTTAGACTAATTCTCTGTGCCTGCAGAGGTTCCTGCAAACCATGAGAGCTATACAGGGAGCTCTAATTGTCTCATCCAGTATTCAGATTATACTGGGTTACAGCCAGTTGTGGGGGATCTTCTCCAGGTATAGCTAGATGTATCTTCTTCTTGTCATCTGAATTTGGAAGGTAAGTCTTGGGGCAACGGTAAAGTTGCTGCCGTGAGAGATCAGAGTCTCGGAAATAACTTCTTGCAAAGTAAGATAAGGCAGCGTACAATAGATCCTTCCCGGGACTCGCATTGGCGGGAGCTTCGTGCACTGGGATGCTTTTTTATCGTTTGAATTCGCTTGCTATAGTTTATTGAATTGAAGGATCCACCAAGTGTTTGGCTTGTTCTTCATGAGTTGATGGATTAGTATCTTGGACACAGATTTTTCAGCCCCCTCGGAGTGGTTCCAGTAGTTTCATTGGTCGGATTCGGCTTATTCGACAGAGGATTCCCCGTGGTACTCTTCCTCGATGTCTCTTTTTTTTTGTTTCCTTTAGTAGCTCTACTTGCATGTTCTTACCTAATTGTGATTAGGATAGACGAAGCTAAGCTTGTTTGGTTGTTAGGTTGGGAGATGTGTGGAGATTGGTGTTCCAATGATCATACTCTTTGTGGCTGCCTCCCAGGTATTACCTTCTTACTTGATATACTGATTCAGCTCGACTGAAACCGATCGTAACGACTTATCTAAGTCTCTACTTCATGTACTCTCCAAAACTCGCCTTCTAATTTAAACATCGACAATATCTTTAGTACTTGAAGCATGTTTATATTCGGCGGTTGCCTGTACTCGAGAGGTTCTCTCTTTTGATAACCATTACAATCGTATGGATCTACGCCCACTTGCTCACTGTTGGTGGCGCATATAGACACCGGCCTGACCGTACACAATTCAATTGTCGCACGGACCGTGCCAACCTCATCTCTTCTTCTCCTTGGTACACATCTAACTTGTTTCCTTCTTGTTCTGAATGATAGCGCGCGGATATTTTGCTAACATATAAAGGATTCCTTTTTGTAAAGGATAAAGATTCCATATCCCTTGCAATGGGGTGCACCGACTTTTGATGCTGGACATTCCTTTGGAATGATGGCTGCTGTGTTTGTATCTTTAGTCGAGGTGAGAAGTTACACTAAGTTAGTTATCCTTGATCAAAGTAACATGGATAGATATCTTGTCTTTTGTAGTCGACCGGGGGATTCAAAGCAGCAGCTCGCCTTGCTAGCGCAACACCTCCTCCAGCTCATGTTCTGAGCCGTGGTATCGGATGGCAGGTGAGTTTCCGATTCAGTGCATCGACTTCTACATGTAATCAGGATTGTTGTAAATTTTTGTACTTTGAAAACTTAATAGGGAATAGGAATTCTACTTGACGGGCTATTTGGCACGGCAACTGGTTCCACTGTATCTATGTAAGTTATTTGTTCGTGTGTTTCTCATTTATTACTTTTAGAATACAAAACCTTGAAAATTTACCGAAGAAATTTCATTCTTCAGTGAGAATGTGGGGCTTCTTGGATCAACCAGAGTCGGAAGTCGTAGGGTTATCCAGATCTCAGCTGGTTTCATGATATTTTTCTCCATCTTGGGTGAGTCGAGCATTACTAATAAAACTTTGAATGATAGTTTTAACTGGGAAACTCTATGGACAGGTAAATTCGGAGCATTGTTTGCTTCCATTCCCTTCTCAATCTTTGCTGCGGTTTATTGCGTTCTCTTTGGGATTGTCGGTATGTTTGCCCTCTTGCTTACAAAAAGTTTAGCATATCCATCCTTTTGGATTCTCTCTGCAATGGCTGATTTTTTTCGCTTCTAATTCTGTCTTTCAGCTGCGGTCGGGCTCTCCTTCTTGCAGTTTACAAACATGAACTCCATGCGCAACCTCTTCATCGTCGGCGTCTCCATCTTCCTCGGCCTATCAATTCCCGAGTACTTCTTCCACTATGCTGCCGGCGCTCAACACGGTCCAGCTCACACCAGGGCGCAATGGGTTCGTAACACTTGCAAGATCACATTAAGAACCGACCCAACTCGAATATTATCTGATTCAGTTTCAACTTGTGCAATTGCAGTTCAACGACTACATAAACACAATCTTCACATCGCCACCTACTGTGGCATTAATGGTGGCGATTCTCCTGGACAACACGCTCGACTACAAGAACACGGGCAGTGATCGAGGCATGCCATGGTGGGCGAGGTTTCGAACTTTTAATGGAGACACTAGGAATGAGGAGTTCTACACCCTCCCCTTCAACCTCAATCGCTTCTTTCCTCCGTCTTGATGTAAGATTTTGTTTAGTTGAGGTAGAGGAAGACAGCAACAGACTCAGATTGTTGAGCAATGAGAGGTAGATAAGAATAGGTTGTTCTTTAGGATAAAACTCATTATTTTCTTTGTAATTTGTGTGTGTGTGTTTAAAATTTTGTGGACAATAAATTAGTTTTGATTCATTATGATTTTGCTATCTAGAAAAATGTGAACAACCCTCTAAATACAAAATGAACAACAAGAGTAGCAGAGAACAAAATAAAGATGTAAATAAGCACAAGGAAGATAATAGGGTTACCACAAGAACTGAGAGAGTTTGAAACTCTGATGAATCCAAACTCTTAGAGATGTTTGGCACCTGAGAGCGCAAAGAACAAAATATTGTGTATGTTCATGTTCACAAATTATCCAAAGAAATGATGATAAAAAATAGTAGAGCATTAATCTCTTATAGGGAAACATGGAGAACACTCTTCGACTCTTTTAGCAATGCTGGTCACAATTCCAACAAAAACATGGGGGCCCTCTTTCCTATAGTGAAACATGAAGAACACAAACTGAATCCACATGCATTATTATAGAAAATGTTTAATGATAAAATGGTTGCAATTTGTAATGGTAATAATTCTAGTTCTCATTCTTCTTGTACTTCTCTTAAATTTACCCGACAAAAATTTACAAATTCCATATGTTAAGAATCAAAATTTGATCTTTGAAGTTCAGGAAAAATTAGAATGCGTTGGTGCAAAAAAAAAAAAAAGGAGAGTAATTTGTGAGTCTAAATTTCTTCAGATTAATGCCTAGAAGATTAAATTCCCTAATGGTTTACTTTGTCCCGAAGTAATTAATTAGATGAGGTACCGGATGTCGGGGTCGTGGATCGAGAAGCCGCCGGGGAGGGAAGCCGGGGGGGGGGGGGGGGGGAGAGAGTT
>JBBUKS010040422.1:0-10612 GCA_038050645.1 Hedychium gardnerianum | reverse complement strand
TTAAGTCTATTTAAAATATCCCAACTATAGCCGGGAGTTGATTGAAATTATTAACGAAAGTTTATTTAATAATTGAACTGTTGCTCCGCAACAGACTCGTTTTTGAGAGTTTATTTAATTAAGTCTATTTAAAATCTCGACCCATGTTGCTCCGCAGCGGATTCGTCGCCAGAGTCCCGCGACCGCGACTAACTCATCGCGCGAGCCCCGCGACCGCGGCGGACTCGTCGCCAGAGTCCCGCGACTGCGACAGACTCGTCGCGCGAGCCCCGCAGCTGCAGCGGACTCGTCGCGAGAGCCCCGCGGCCGCAGCGGACTCGTCGAGCAAGCCCTGCGACCGCGGCGAACTCGTCGCGCGACGCCTCTGAGGCCGGCGGCGGGGCTCGCATGACGCCTCTGAGGCCGGCCGTGAGCCTCGAAACCTCGAGCGTAATGGTGCCGATTTCGGTGCTGGTGCCTGTTTCGGTGTGCGAGCGGAACGGTACGTTTCGCCCATACCGGCCCATACCGGGCGGTTCGGCACGATATTTTAATCACTGTATAAAATATATTACAAATAAAAAAATTTAATCTAAATATTAATAAAAACATAAATATAAAATATATATATATATATATATTTTAAAAAGAAAAAAATTCAAGATCGCGATATTTTTATATGGTAAATAAATAAATAAATTATTTATTATATATTTTCGAAATTAAAATAAATAATATATATATAATTAATAGGATAATTTTATTAGGATTTGATTAAACATGTTTAGATTATCTATTTAGTTAGGAGTTGATTGAAATTATTAATATAAGTTTTATTAACGTAATTTAAATTTTCCTGTGTTTTTGCGTGCCTTCACCTTGTGTGTGACCCACGCGCGTCTTCGCCACCACCCACGAACATCATGGCGATCTCCACGTCCATGCTGCAACTCTCGGAGGTCGTAGCGGCCTCCATGTCCCCACCGAGACACGACCTGAGATGGTTGCAGTGTTTGCATCCCGTCGCAACCCAGATCCCCTCTACGGTGTCGATGGTGCTAGTGTCGGGAGTAGGGTGGAGTGATAAATTTCGCCCGTTTCGCCCAGCACGGAACGATATTTTAAAC
This sequence comes from Hedychium gardnerianum, assembly GCA_038050645.1. Lineage (NCBI taxonomy): Eukaryota > Viridiplantae > Streptophyta > Magnoliopsida > Zingiberales > Zingiberaceae > Hedychium > Hedychium gardnerianum. Next base: position 9,506 of record JBBUKS010040422.1, on the reverse strand, counting down.
CATGAACCTACCTGAAGGAAAGAAGGTAGTAGGTTGTAAATGAAGACACCACATTTGGTGGCTCAGGGGTATACACAAACATATGAGCTTGATTATGACACTTGTTGCAAAGCTAAATTCTATAAGGGTCCTTCTGTCCATTGCAGCAAACTTAGACTAGGAATTGCATCAATTAGATATTTTAAATGCATTTCTAAATGGGACTCTTAATGAAGAAGTCTATATGAAGATACACCCTAGATTTGAGAATAAGGAAACATCAAGATTAGTTTGCAAGTTGAAGAAGTCCGGATTAAAACAATCTGCTAGGGCATGGTTCACTTGATTCAGCATTGTTATGAAAAGATTTGGGTACACACAAAGTCAAGCAAATCATTCTCTCTTTGTCAAAAGTTGAGGGATGTTTTTTGATTGTGTATGCTGATGATATGGTGATCACGGGTGATGACAATTATGAGATTACAAGCCTCAAAGTTACAATTTGAATTCAAGGTAAAAGGCCTGGGACGATTTCGACATTTCCTTGGAATGGAAACAGCTAGAAACAAAATCGGGATTCTCATTTCCCAAAGGAAATATACCATCGATCTACTAAAAGAATTAGGAAAACTTGGTTGTCGTCCAACAAGTACTCCAATGGAAGAAAAAAATTTGAAGCAACAAAATACGAAAGATGATGCTACAACTTATAAAGAGAGGTATCGTCTTGTTAGAAAACTAATCTATCTATCACTTACTAAGCTTGATATTTGTGTTAGCATAGTTCGTTAATTTATGCATGCCCCCACTGTGAGACATCAAATTGCAGCGGACCAAATTCTTCGGTATTTGAAAGGAACACCAAGGAAAAGTATGTTGCTCAAGAAAAGTTATAATAGAACAATTGAAGGATTTGTCGATGTTGATTGAGTTGATTCACTTGAAGATAACAAACCTATTACTACTACTACCACTGCCACTACCGCCGCCACTACTACCCACTACCACTACTAGATATTGCACTAAAGTTTGGGGGAATGTTGTGACATGATGGAGCAAGAAACAAACAATTGTTTCAAGGAGTAATGCAGAGGCAAAATATCGAGCCATCGCATAAGGGATGTGTGAATTAATTTGGATTGAACAACTATTGTCTGACCTACATGTTAAATTTGAATACAAAATGAAGTTGCATAGTGACAGTAAGTCAGCTACATCAGTGGTTCACAATCCTATTCAACATGATCGAATGAAGCATGTTCGTATCAACAGAAACTTCATAAAATCTGAGACTGAACATGGGAAGATCCATCTTTGCTATGTGCCTTTAGAACCACAAGATATTGACCTTCTAAACTGTTGCTGAAGAAAATGTATCCAAGTTGGGAATGATCAATATCCATTCACCAACTTGAGGGAGAGTGTTGGAAAGAGATGATAAGATCACTAAAAATAAGGAATAAAAATCATAATCCTTCAAATTAGTTATGATGTAAATTAGTCCTAATTCTTTGACTTAATTATAAGGGTTTTTTCCTAAGTTAGCAAGACAAAGATCATAGAGTTGTATATATATTTGCATCATTTTTCAATGAAAGAGATAGAGATTTCTTCATAATTCTTTTCTGATTTCAGTAAATAAATTTCCATATAAAAATATTTTAGACAATTTAGAAGCAATGATTAATTGTCGGAATCTTCATAAAAATTTTCTTTTAAAACAAATTGAATTTGTTTCTCAGGCAGAAAAGTTCATCAGTAATAGCTATAAAATATTACAATCTGAACTATTTAACACTTCAATTCTCACGCCTGAGTTGAACTATAGCTTATGTTATGATGCAGAAAATTCAAAGCTTTCAGGAACCAGATTGTAACTATCCAATGAATGCCGATGCTCTAAGCCCACTAATGCAGAGAAAGGATAACTAATACGTAAAAGTTCAATCAATAATACCTTCAGAATTTGAGAATAAATGGTCCTAAAAATATGCCTATAAGCAAATACAGTAGCACAAAAACACTGGTAGCATATTTTGTAATATACAGAAAAGAAAAAAATCTGCTCAAAACTTAGATATTGGAATAACAAAAAAGCAAAAACATCAGCTAATATAGTAAGATTGCCACAACATTTAACAACTATATTTACAAATATAGCATTTGCAATTGATTAGGAAGAGAATATTTGTAATCAAGCATAGTTTTAATAGAATTTGCGACTTCATAAAGTATAACTGTACAGGTAAGTTCTCTTTCTTCTCCAAGATTAGGTTAAACTAGGATTGGACCATCTTACAAGACTCAGTTTTAAGAGGCAAGCAATTTGCTTCAGGAGCCCAAACATACCAGACTCTGAGACATTTTTACAGGGTACCGGATGGAGGGTACACTAAAATCAAGGAGCTAATGAATCATTAATTGAGACACTATAACCAAGAAAGCTGATTTAGTTAAGCTGGTCTATCAAATGAGACATTAACTAACATGTGACTGGAATAAAAATATCCAAGTCCTATAATTTTGGTGTTTTATCTCTAGTCATGTTTCGAGCTAAGCTGATCAGTTTATCCTGTTGTGTCCAATATTGCCAGTTGTCATCACACCCCTTTAGATCATGCCGACACAAAATAGAACCACAGCCCTTCTGGTTCCCATCAATGCCTCTCCCATAGTCAGCGTGGCATGTATGTCCACCAAATGACAACTTACATGGAAGCAACATTGCCTCTCCTTTCTAATCTTAAAGTAGGATAAAAGCTAGGTGGACGATTAGGTAGAAGAGGGTGTTAGTGACGAGTAGAAGGTGATTATCTACCCCACTAATCTAATGGGCACACAATTTCGTCTGATGGAGAGTGATGATAGAAATCCAAGGCTTAGAGGGGTCAAGGAGCACCTACACTCGTATTCTTAACATCATATGAAAGAAAGGGGAAAATTAGTTGCTTTTGATTGTTGTAGAACATAGGAAAATTGCATTGTTTTTTATTATTGTATATAGTGTACACTAGAAGTTAGGAGTTCAGGTGCGAGAGCTCATGCAATTGGACAAGGTTGAATCTCGCAAGTGACAAGGTTGAATCTCACAAGTACTGGATATAAATGTAGAGACGACTTGCAATGAGTATGCAACATTGGAGGGAGGTACTAAGATTGTTGAGGATGGCTTGCCACAATGAAAGTTCAAGATTAGGGGATGAGCAGAGACTGCTCATTTTCATGGTCCCCTTGCCCTCAGGATTACCTATTAGAAAATCAACAATAGAGAAGTGATGTCACTAGTACGATGTAGAAGTTAGGGAAATTGTATTGATTTTTCTTGATGTTTATGGAGTACACCGATTACATGTATATATAGGACAAAATCTTAAACTTAAAACACCTAACATAGTACTTAACCCGGAACCAATAGCCCTAGTAATCTAATACTCTACTCCTGAAATTGTAATAGGTTCCCTCGTATTCCCTTTTACTCTACAATTTCTCAAGAAATTCTTCTTTATTCGCATTTTCGAGGGTAGGTCAGAGGGGTCAAGCAACATAATATGAAGATTGCATATCAGATTCTTAGTTTTCTACATGATTGGTGAATCCACAAATTATAAGTTTATACTTCAATGATCCTCATGAAAGCCAACATTCTCACTAAGAAGAATCTCCACATGTTGCCCTCCCTCTTCTTCATCTCTCTCATTGCCTCATACCTAAGTCCATTGAACCTCTCTCCTTGCCAACCTACACAACCTCTTCACCTCTCTCATAATCGTTGACCACCTGATCTTCGCCTTCATAAACAAAATTGAAGAGCTCATCTGGTTCTATTTGTCCATCATGTCTTACAAAGGTCATCACCTAAATGTCGATCATCCTCAACATCTATGAGCTTGCCACTATGCACAGGGGAAGGTGCAACTAAAGCTCAAGGAAAACCTTGACCCACTGAGTCTCCATTCAATGATGTCGTCATCACTATATTTCTCATAATTATATTCACCAACTACACATTCCTTGCGATAGAAAACATGATTTTAATATATTAGATCCCTCACCCATATCCTTCTCTTGGTAGACAAGTTGAGGATAAAGAGAGAAAGGGAATGGAAGATGAGTATCTTAGCAAAGATGGCGAAGATGTAGGCAACAACCATCAAGAAGCCTTCAGAGGTAAAGGAGGAAGTGCTCACAGTGGCACCTATTGAGAAGGAGAAATGAGGACATCTAGAAGGGTGGATGGAGTTATAGGTGAGGAATAAAGGCAGAGATTTTAATAGAATTTTCAATTTAAACCTAAGCTTAAATTTATGCTAATGTGTAGTGGGCTATCTTACTAGGATAGTAGGACTTGGATATGACCATTCTATACAGACGTGGATCTAAGTGTCTGATATCACTATTTCTACAAATTTGTACATGGGCTAGAGTGCCACCTGGAGTGTCAATTTCAAATATTGGTATCTGACCCAGGTGCAAAGGGAGTAAATGAAGAGTCCAACTACAAAAACTCGTGACTATATTTGTTGACACCAAGTTAGCAAAGCCACATCGACCGGTTAACACCATGTTTAGTTGTTGTTACATGAGGGATTACATGCTACAATTTAAATAGTTTACCATTAAATCTATTAAAAAGTTTAGTTTTAGTAAAATAAATTAGAACACCTTCATTTTAGTCTTGATTTAGATTTTTTTTCTCTAAAAATAAATGCAACCAGAAATTCTGACAAGAAATTCTAAGCTCATACATAAGAGCGTGTTTAAACACTAAAGGAAACATGATATATATATAGGATACTTGATAGTACTCAGCAAATGAATTAACTCAATGAGAATGTTTAGAAGTAAAATTTATGTACCTGAGACATCTTCCCTCCCTCGCAATCTCTGCAAAACTCGTTTTGCCTCCACCATTTTCCCTTTGCTTACAAGCCACCTCGGAGACTCCGGCAAAAAGAAAATTGTTAACAAAAAATAAAGGAAGGAAGGAATAAAGAGAACACCCAGCATCACTCTCCAATTTGGGTTAGCCATTAACGACATCACAAAGACCATACAATATGATAGAAACATTCCACCAGAGCCACTGAACTGTGGGAGAGTATTCAGTAATCCCCTTATCTCAGGCGGTGCTGTCTCAGAAATATACACAGGAACAAGTGTGACAGAGAGACCAATCCCAAAGCCATCAATAAGCCTTGCCAGGAGTAGGGAATAGACATTCGGTGACCACAACATTAATAAACTGCTAATGAAATAGAGAATTGATGAGATAATTAGCATGGGACGTCTACCAACCCAGTCTGCCACTGGTCCAGAGAATGTTGTAATAATAGTAGCTCCAATCAGTGACATAGCTACTATTAGTCCCTCTATGGTCGGCTCAGTCTCTAACTTAAATTCCTTTTTAATATACAGAACAGCTCCTGAATGAACATAAATAAGAAAATGTCAATTAGAAGCTAAGTTCTTAACAATAGTTGTTTACTACAGGATTAGATTAACAAGATTCATGTATGAATATATTCAGCATGGTTTAAGCCATCAGACCTAACTAGAATACAATTATCATTCCCAACTAGTAATACTATTATTTATGCTAGCTGCTAGTACTGCAATTCGTCAATGAGAAACAAATATCCAAGTCACAACAACACAACGAGAAAGAAACACTATCAATCAAGAATATTTAGCTTTCCTATGCAACTAAAGAAATTGGGAAAAAATTGAAATTGTTGTCAAGACTGTTATGTCCACTATTGATTAGTATGAATTGAACAAATTATCTTTGGTCAAACAACTCCTGGTATTGATCATCAGATAAGAATAAAAAATTGGTGACCAGTGGAAGAATCACCTGCAATTGTTGCATTATCCCACCCCTGCAACAAGTTACCAATAGAGGCAGCTATAGCAACAAGGACAGCACCTCGCATCTTTACACGTAATGAGGGAGCCTACAACACAAAAATCTTAGCTCAGATTTCCTTACAAAATCAAAGAAAATACAGCCTTCAATAAAGATTTTTGCTAGCAGTAGCAGGTATGAACACAACGACTTGATCCAAGAGCAACAATAAAGAAACATTTCTAGCACAAACTCAAATTTAAGTGAGCTTCATACCTCTTCCTGCTAAGGCAAGATCAGTTGGAGGATAGGGTAAAGGTTCAAAGATGGCAAACGAGGTTGCTACAACAAGCCAGTTCCTCGAGTGAACGACGAACCCCGAGGGAAGTAACACCAGATGGAGAGAACGACACAGCAGTGACTCGTTGGAAATGGCCGAACGTTAGGGAAGATTAGATGCCTTCCGAGATTGCTCCTCAGATAGGTCTTCACGTGGGGACAAAGTTCCCAACGCGGAAAAAGTATACTTCTTCGTTTGCGGAATATAAAAACCAGAAAACAACGAAGCAAAACAACAGCAAGGTAACCTACCGTGCCTCCCTCCTGATCTGCCACCTGGAGTTATCTCCGAACACACAAACCGTTCACTCCCATCTCGGAACTTGGAAGCTTATCGCCACTGACGATTCTTATCAGGAATAATAAACCGAAAAAGAACGGCCTTGAATGCGTCAGAAACACGTGAAGAACGAGGCAGATCTCAGCTTTCCGCCAGAAAAACACCAGAAAACGCCTCAAAGTCTGATCTTTAAGCCAAAAAGGATGCAACCCCTCCAACAATCAACCTTCCAAACTCCAGGAGCCTATGTCGGCTATCGATCGGTCTGCCCTTTTACGCTCCGAGACCTTCCAAGAGCATATAAGGCGAGAAAAAACCGAATTCCCTTTTACGCCCCGAGACCTTCCAAGAACATAAAGGCAACAAAAAGACCGAAAAGCAAATACCTTTGCTAGCAATGAGACAGCAATCTGTCATAAATGAATCAGCCCTTGCTCTCTGTCCATGCAAGGCAAGGAATGGAAGGAAGGCGGAGGATGCCTCTCTTTCGGGTGTCCAGTTGAAGCCCAAGCATGGCAAGCGAGCCAGTGAGCTTCCCAACACTCCTGGCGCCTTCTAGAGCGTGACTAGGAGAAGGAAGGTCCAGGTTTGGAGATTTGTAGAGCGAAAGCTACGGATGGGGGAGCCGTTGATCTCTTCTTCCTTCTTTTATCGTGCGGACCAAGAAAAAGCCTTTTTATAGATTTATTTCCTGTGCGTGTGCTGTTTATAGTGTAGGTTTTATGGGCAAAATCGAAAGCAGCTTTTTTCTTTTGTTTTTATAAAAAAAAAAAAAAACCTCCAACCCCATCAACCTCTGATAAAAATTTTATAAGAATGTTATAAAAACCTCCAACCCCATTAATCTCTTGCAAAAATTTTATATATTAAATCATAATTATTATAATATAAATATTATTGAATAGGTTGGATCGATTCAAGATTGAAATTTAAAATCGACCTATTAGAATGAATACTGAAGGTAATTATGTAATTTTATAATGAATTAGTCAGAGTGTGACACCCTTCTATAAAAAAAATTTGAAACACAGATGGCAATGATTTTTTTAAAAAAAACTACTTTTTAATTTTTGTCCAATCTTATTTGAACGAAAAAAAATACTGAATAAAGATATTTTTAAAAAAATATATTTTTATTGCCTTTAAAGTTTAAATAGATGGTGCAACAATACTTTTGGTAAACATCATTATCATTTGTCAATTTTAACTAGTGCTTGCTTTAGAAAACCGAAACGACAATTAATATTTATTAGAAGCATATTTTTTTCGCCATCACCCATTCACAAATAGTGAAATTGAAGTTTCTTTATAAAAAGTCATGCACTTGTTTTCAAAATTTAATTGATTGATTTCTTTTAATTTTAAATTTATTCTCAAATGGATTTTTTTTATATCAAGTATTTAGATTTTATCATTTAATTAATTCTGAAATAAATTGTGACAAAAGGCGAAACGCTCGCCCCTAGCGCCCCCGCCAGTCCGTCCCAGGACCAATACGGAGAAGGTAAATCACGAGGGCTAGTCTAGCCAGCCCGAACAGTGACTAGTGCATAAGGAGGCAGGAACATGACTACTAGCCAGAATTTGACCTCTAAATCTCATTGTGACAACACCTCATGTACTAGCCAACCGCACATCCTGTGGAGACATGAAATAAATGATTCAACCTCATATTTCATCTATCAATTATATTTAGAAAATACTCTTAACGTGGTGTCTCAATTTCATTAATAATTCAATCACAATAAATTTACCTTATTTGAAAATTTAAATTTTAATTATTTAAAAAATACAGTCTATCCTCGGACCACCGTATCAATCCTTGGGCTCAAATAATCACTAAATTATTATTCCATTCTAACCTATCTCTCAAAGGAATTGAATCCATCTAAATATTTGACTAAAATAGTTTGATAGACTCATTTGTTAATCAGCAATGGTGCAGTGGTAGGATATAACGACAGAGTATTTTTTTTAATTTCTCAAGAAGGATCGAATTCTAATTTCGATAAATTAACAGATAATTTTTTTATAATAAACGAATGATCTAAGAATATTGGTGTGATAGACCGTCCGCTACGATTACTTTCTAATTTATTTTATTAGTCAGTGAAATTTTTTTATAAAACTAAATTAAGCATTTTAAAATGAATTGATATAAATTAAATATATAATGTCAATTAAAAAACATATTATTACGAGACTAGTAAGAAACAACGATTCCACTGTAACATGATTTTGAATTATTAAGAAAAAATTTCATAAATAAATCCTTTATAATATTTCTTAGAATCGTTGAATTGTTCTATACCTTTATAGGAAAGAATGGAGATAAACTATCTATAATAATGATATCATTTGTTAAGAAACTTCCCTTCGAGTACTATAGTTGGAGTATATAATAACAATAATTAAGTTTTATCCTACTATATAGGATCGGTTATATGAATCATTTTATATTATTGGGCTCTATCCCCTACTATATCATATCTATACTTAAATAAATTTTATCTTGTTTTATTATTACTAACTAAGTCTTTTTTTATCTTCATCTTCCTCGTTTGATGTGTGTATTTGTCATTATTTCACTTCGCCTAATTGGGACATTTGTTGGTGTCTAAGTACATGCTCGTATCATCTCAAACGTGTTTCTCAAAGTTTTCCCTCAATAAATATTACTCCGACTTTCCCTCTAATACTCTCATTTATTATTTTGTCCATCCTTGTACGTCCACACATCCACCTTAACATCCTCATCTCTGCAACTCTCATCTTCTGCTCATGTGCTCGAGTTATAACCCAATATTCAGCTCCATATAACATAGCAGGTCTAACTACCGTTTTGTAAAATTTTCATTTAAGTTTTAGAGGTACTTTGCAATCACATAAAATATCCGACGCTCTCCTCCATTTCAACCATCCTGCTTGTATTCTATATAAGACATCTCTCTTTATCCCTCCATCATTTTGTAAAAATGATCCTAAATATTTAAGGCTCTCAGTTCCACACAACTCGTTATCTCCTATTTTAACAATTGTCTCATTACGTCTAATACTGTTAAA
>JBBUKS010040412.1:0-10613 GCA_038050645.1 Hedychium gardnerianum | reverse complement strand
GGTGGAGCGTTGCTCCCACATTTCGAGACCATAATTATTGTTACTTGTATCGATAGACGCATATGAGATGCGGTGCTTATGCTGGTTGTTGATGGTATATGCATATGAGATGTTGTATCTATATTCTGTATTATTGGCACTACTCTTGATACTATTTATAGTTTGAGTCGGGTGCATGTATAGTAGTGGCATACAGGTATTATTAGCATACGATGGTGAGTTGATTCTTTTTGTGAGACTATATATCTTTGAATTCCTGAACATTCTTGAGTTACTATACTTGTTTTTGGTTCATGCACTATATGTCTTATATCCGCTGAATGTTTCCTGTGTACTCATCACCCCTTCTTTCTATTGTTGTCTTTTTTGTTAGCAGGTTGTTGATTGGGTCGCTTGGAGGATATCTGCCCGCGCTGTCCCTATCACATCGACCTTCGAATTTATCTCTGATGTTTTCGATTTGTTTTAGCTTCTGCGCTTGTTTATTTCTTGTGTATTGTATTTATTTATTTGTATCTGGTTTTTGCATGTGTTTCTGATAGTGTACTTGGTGTTAAAGTCTGGTCGGCTAGCAAATGGTAAAGTTTGGTTTTCTGGTCGTGTAGACCATGTTTATCATTTTATACTGGTTATTTATGTCATATTATACATTGCGTGGTTGTGTATACTCGGGTAGGGTATTTTTACTATTTTAACATACTAGATGGTTGTGTATACTCGTGTGGGGTATTTATGTATGTGGATTGTTATTATGTATTCAGGATTATTGTCCGTCGTACAGGGGAGGTGATGTTCGATTTTTGTTGGATAAATATCCTCTCGGGGCGTGATAGAAAGACTTAAAATGAGTTTGAGAATTGGATTCTCAGATCGAGAGAAATTGAGTTTGGTTAGACCAGACAAAGGGTAAATATGGAAAAAATATTTGTTGGAACAAAAGTGCGGATGAGCCATGTCTTTTGAAGATGAATTGGACATTCTTTAATTTAATTATAAAACAAATTAGTTTGATTTTAATTAAAAGAGGTTTGGTTTTTGAACCAAGGTGGTTTGGTTTTTAACCAACATGATTTGATCTTGAACTAAACTTAAGGCTAACGAATGAGTTTTGGCTTAGCGGATACGAGTTTGAATATACTATTCAAACCCAGAAGAAAATCTATATAAAGATATAGATTTGAGAGAAAAAGAGATTGAACCCAAAACCTAATAGTTTTAGGTTTAGGTTTACCCCTCTCCCTCTCCCTCTCCCTCTCTCTTTGTCGCCGCCGACCACCAAGGGGAGAAGCTCCCCTTGCGCCACTGCCTAGCTCTGTTGGAGAGCAGCTCCACAGGTTGCCTCTCCTCCTCTGGCTTCCGTAGCCAAAGTCATCGACCGACAGCCCAAGTCCGAGCAATGGACAACAGCAAGGTGTTGTTGTTCCACCGCTTGCTGCCGCCCAACAACAGACGGTGCTTCCGCAAGGCTTCATCGTCGGTTGCCCTTCCATCTGATAGTCCCTCTCTAACCTTCGGAGTCTCTATCGCCTGCCACACTGCCGACAGCAACCATTGGCATCGACAAACAGTAGCACCATCATTGTCGTTCAATTCATTTTATGTCATTGGGTTGCATACGCCATCGAGCATTGAGTTGGATTTCCTCCGTGTTTGGTGTCGTCGGGTTGCTAACGCCACTGGATACCGAACCGTTGGTGTGATCTCTCTCAAAGAAATTGTCTCCGTTCATCAACTAGTATCGAAGACAGAATCAAGACTCGTGGCTTCACGAAGTCGTCTTGATGATTGCTCGACATGGATACAAATAGAGGCGAGACTTCATAGCATCATTGGTTGATGTCATTTCTACTCCACATCATTCGTCAGGTATATAATTTAATTATCATAAAAATTTATTATGCGATTATGTCTGGCATGTTGTATCTTATATGCGTGTGATGCGTGTGTTGTAATAATTAAATTATTATTTCTGCTTCCGCTGTGCGTTTTGTGAAACGTGTCCAATGCACACATCCATCAGGCTCCCAATAATGGTATTAGAGTTTGATCGTACTTCAATATAATCGTAAACTTATTTTAGGAGTCATAGTTGGTCGTAAATTCAAATTTGGAAGGTTTCCCAATTTGTTAGAAAATTTTAATTTTGGATTTTTTTTTGAAATAATTTAGGAAATTCTAATTTTGAAAAGATTCTGAATTAATTGAAAAATTCTAATTATGGAAAATATTGCATAATCCATTAGGAAATTTTCAAATTAGGGAATTATTTCCTAATTAATTATATTTTCTTAATTGGGAATTATTTCCTAAATAAAATATGTAATTAGATTTGGAAATTATTTCCTAATTTATTTAAGGAATTTTGATTTATGGAAATTATATTTTATTTTCAAATAAAATATATGACAACTATGACATTAATTATGTCATGTCATATCATTTGTCATGATTAGTTGCATTAATTATGTCATGTCATGTTTATGTTATGTCATGTAGATAGTTTAATTATTTGCATGGAAAAGAGGATAAGACCAAAAACCCTTGCAAAAATAATTAAAGCCTACACATTTTGTTAATATGGTAAGAACCAGAGTTTGATTTCTTGATTGAGTTGTTAGACTTACTCCAAGCCCAAATTGAAATTAGATATGTTCGAACCATTGATATATGATCTTATGATTAACGGGCCAGTATTAACTTGAAGCGTTAATTTGTTGGATTCACTTCAAAGTTAATGTAGATAGAGGTGAAGTTGCGTGATATACATATGATGTATACGTGTTAATGAGTTAACAATCCGATGTTTATGCGAATATCAATTAGTTGATAGCATAATGTGATAGTTATATATATGTGATATATAATTGGTATATTTGATACCTACCACTAGCTAATAAGAATGGTTTGTTGGACTCACTCTAAGGTTGTTCTTATCTATAGTGAATATCAACCCACTTCGAGAAAATCTATGATCTCTCGAATTCAAAGTAAGGGCTCCTAAAATCGATAAATAAGTGGGATTCTTATATGTATATAAATTGTTTACATTTACATAGTGAAACATCTCTCTCATGTTTGCTCGATTGTGTATTTCTACGTTATTAATTTGTGCATGACGTCTTTAGATTTGCGCTCGATTTTGGATATGAACAAACTGACTAAGCCAAACTTCCTGGACTGATATCAGAATTTGAGAATCGTTCTCAAGTTTGAAAAGATTGTTTATGTCCTCGAAGAACCTCTTCCTGAACCTCTTGCAAACGATGCTATAGATGACCAAAGGTTGGTCTATCACAAGCACACGACTGACTCATATATAGCCAGCCGCATCATGCTAGCCTCGATGTCTCTCGAATTGCAAAAACAACATGAGCATATGGATGCTTATACTATTATTTTTCATTTCCATGAGTTGTTTGATGAACAAGCGAGATCTGAAAGGTTTGACGTCTCCAAGCTCCTCTTTTGCTCATGAATGCAAGAGGATTCATCTGCAGTGCAACATGTACTAAGAATGAACGACTACATTGAGCGGTTGGGATCACTTGGTTTTGTGATAGATCATGAATTAAGTATTGACTTAATTTTGCATAGTTTGCTTGATAGTTATTCATAGCTTTTGATGAACTATCGAATGAATTGTATTAAATTCACAATTTCAGAGTTGATCAACATGCTCAAGACTGTGGAGCCATTTGTTAAGAAAGAACAGAAGGCGGTGATGTTGGTTGACTCTTTGAAGAAAAGTTCTAAGAGAAAGTCAAAGCATCAAGTCAAAAGGAGGAAAAAGGCTAAGTCAGTAGAACCGACTCCAAAGGGCCTATGTCACCATTGTGGCAAGATGGGACACTGGCGAAAAAACTATAAGATCTATCTTAAGTCCGTGAAGAAGAAGACAACATCTGATACCCCATCTGCTTCAAGTATCTTCATTATTGAATGTCGTATTATTTCCTTTAACACCTAGATATTAGATACTGGGTGTGACTCACATATATGTAATGACATACATGGGTTAAGGAATAGTAGAAGACTAGTCAAGGGAGAATCAAATTTACGAGTAGGTAATGGAACAAAGATTGTAGCTGTGGCCATCAGAACTTATTTGTTAAAGCTTCTTTGTAGACTAATTTTGAAATTGGATAATTATTATTTTATTTCTATATTAATAAAGAACATTGTTTCTATTTCTTATTTAAATAGAAAAGGTTTCCATTTGAATTTTAGTAAAAAATATTATTACATAACTTTGAATGACGTTCTTTGTGAAACTGGAATATTATGCAATGACATCTAGATGTTAGATATATCCAACGATGTATTTAATATCAAAACAAGCAATAAGTCTACTCAAATGGATGATCAGTTAACCTTATACTCGTGGCATTGTCGCTTTGGCCATAATAAGACAGTTAACATCTACATGTCATGCCCCGAGAGTATACTTATCCGTCAAAAATTGGACAGTACCTCCCTTGTAACAATCACAAATTCCTGGTACACAACCACAAAACAGATAAATATATATACCCCACTCGGGTATTCACAACCACGCAGTGTATAAGACAAAAATACCTACCCGGGTATGCACAACCACGCAGTGTATAAAACAAAATCCAAAAAGCATAAACAATAAAAATAATCTACACGACCAGAAAACCAAAACATACAATTGCGAGCTAGCCCGACTTATGACACCAACTACATGACCAGAAACAAATCAGAAATATAGATACAAATTAATTAATACAATACATGAGTAATAACCAAATGTAGAAGCTAAAACAAACCAACATAGAATGGAAATAAATCTGGAGCTCGATGTGAGAGGGACAACGCGGACAGATATGCTCCAAGCGACCCAATCAACATATACTTGCTAACCTGGAAATAATAACAGAAGGCAGGGGTGGTGAGTATAAAGAATACTCAGCAGGTATAGAACGATAGTACATGATCAAATAACTATAAGGAGAAACAAAACAGGGTATACATGAATTCAAAGGTATACAGTCTTATAGAAGAATATACTCACCATCAAATGGTAACACCTGTATGCCACTACTATACACGCACCCTACTCAACTGCACATACTATCAGTCTTGGCCTCCTCACCATCGTCCTTTGCTCCGACCAAAGCCGCTGTCGACCAAGCTCCTCCTCCTCCTCACTCAACACAACCGCGACAGACGTCAACGGTCTGGGGGAATCCGGCGAACTTCCACTGAGGCGAGCAGAGGGCATTGACGACTGGAACAGTGCATACAGGAGGTTCCACTGATCACATGGCCATCCTAGGGGACCTCCGTGGTGAGCTACGACGACGACTGGACGTCCGATGACCATAGCATATCGCACAGAAGCTCGCCGGAGTCACAAAAAAGAGGAGGTGCGATACACAGTTACCAAACAAACAACAATACAAGAAAACAACGTTCCAAGCAAACAAGCAAGTTACAACTTGAAACTGGAAAGGAAACACACATTCAAACATCAATCGAAGCAGGACAAAGAGCAGCAGGCGTCAGCATGGCCGCGGAACCGGGAGGCCGGTGGTGAGGTCTGAACGAAGCAGGAGCTGCGTCGGCTGGAACCGTCACTGGAACTAGTTACCCACGTAGTAGGATATACGCGTCTGCGGCACAGGAATGCTACCAGTGTCATGCATGGCTCGGTAATAGCGGAGACGACGATGGACGACGACGCGGGTAGCAGCCAACAGCACACAGTGACAGCCAGGTCGCCGGCCACCTCTACACGGGCATCATCACCAGGTCTCCTTCTCTCGGGGACAGCACCAGGACAACGCGCTGGAAAACACCCTCTGGAGATAACCGCTGTCACCGCCGGAGTTGGAGAAGAAGGAAGTGTTGACCAATCAAGCCATTATTGACCTCCACAGAAGCGCTGACCAATCAGAACGCCCCCTCGCGCCCACGTGGCACCTCCCTTCCCGAGGTTGGTAGGTGAGGGGAAGAATTCAAATTTAAAACAAGCGGATCAGATTTCCTTCTTGGGTCGAGCTACAGGGTTGAGATCCGGAACCCAATTGACTTACTGCGGATTGGACGGTAAAGATTACCTTAAACCGCCACAACTTGATCCAACGGCTCGTGCGTAGTTGACAAGTCTCTGTGGGGTAAAGGCAGCAACTGACTTAACTGACTTGGAGGCCTGAAGCACGAGTCAAGGTCAACGGGTGGATTTGGCATCTGACGTGGAACCTGCGACTGAGCACTCGGGTCAACCAGAAGAGGACAAACCACAATCAACAGTGGATATGAATCACGACCTTCAGATGAGCGGCTGGATGAGGTCCACCATAACTTAACACTGTTTATCTTCTCCGATTAAATCTGCACAGGTGCGCCCAATGGCGCTGCACAAGCGAGCTTCCTCCTCATCACAGCGACGGGGACAACCACTTTCGTTCAGCATTGGCCTACCCTCGGATACAGGACTGGCTGCGCAGCACGCCACACAGAGGCGCATAGTGGCGCAGGACAGAACATTGGACGCATACCGCAAAGTAGCCCAGAGCACAGTCCCGACACCAGTAACTCACAGGGACGCAGTTGACTGTCTTTCTCGCAAGGAGCAGAGAAAGGAGACCCCTCAGCCACCAGTAGGATGGGTGCCCACTGGACGGACAGACGCTGCAGGAAAAGGCAAGCAGCCAGAGCTGCCCCGAATTGCATAGCAACAAGAGAACACATCTGGTGAAGGTCAAGCGTTGCCAGAGTCACAAGGCATGGATAGGAACCCTGGACATCACCAAACTGAGCAGGTGCGGACTGCACAGCCCAATCAACCTCCAGACAAAGAGCAACCGATGCCCAGGCCATGGAACAAAAGATGGGTTGATCTCTTCACCATGAACAGAGCCTGCACTGAAGACACTGCATTGCATCCAGTGACCAACCTGGGAATGGAGGATGAAGCCACACTAACAGTTGAAGATCGAGAATCGCTTGAAGCAATCATCGATTTTTGCCTAATTGGGAGATTCCTAGGGAGGTTTCCAGGCTGGAGGGCGGTGATACAGCTGAAGAACAAATGACGAACACCTCATAAGATGATGCAGCATAATTCCATGCGGATGGTTTTCAAGTTCAACACAAAAAGCAGAGAATGATGCAGTGCTGATGGGGGGCCTTACATTGCATTTGGTAGCCCTCTGTTCCTCAAGACTATGCCTCTAGGATTCACCTTCAAACCGGAATTCCAAAATCGAATGCCTCTCTGGCTACAAATTCATGGCCTGCCAATGGAGTTCTGGTCCACTTCTGGGCTCAGCAAAGTCGCCTCCACAATTGGAATGCCTCTGTACACGGATACGTTCACGAAGAAAAGGGAGCGGGTCAATTTTGCTAGAGTTTTTGTAGAAATTGACGTAACTAAGGAGCTGCCAACAAGCATCTCTGTGAACTTACCTGAGGGACAACAGGAGAGGCTGCAACTGAACTTTGAAACCACCCTTAAGCTCTGTACAACCTACAGGGAGCTGGGACACTACGCAGAGCACTACAAAACAGGGAGGAGCCAGATGACTATGTTGAGCCAGCAAGGGCTTGCTAGACAAGGCACTGAGCGCAGTAGGTCACATGTAAATAACCTGGCAGGGCGAGCTGTGGTCGTGATGCATAGTGGCCAACAGCTAAAAACAGGGCAAGCTGACATTCGGGTAGCAAGTCAGAGACTGGGGCTTGGGAGGAGACCACTCCTTACGGGTCCAGATATGTTCACCGGCCTCACAATACCAGACGAGCAAGTAGGGATCAGGAACAGGGGCTCACCGGACCAGCAAACTGAGAAGTGCAAACGAACTTTAGATAACAGAGCCCCTGCAGCATCGCCGAGCAAACACATAA
This sequence comes from Hedychium gardnerianum, assembly GCA_038050645.1. Taxonomy (NCBI): domain Eukaryota; kingdom Viridiplantae; phylum Streptophyta; class Magnoliopsida; order Zingiberales; family Zingiberaceae; genus Hedychium; species Hedychium gardnerianum. The sequence continues at coordinate 2,741 of JBBUKS010040412.1, read as the reverse complement.
ACGACACTGATCCATTGCCGAGTTTTCCACTGTCGGGGACAAATGGTGGGAGCACTGCCGCAGATCCTCAAGGATCTTCCCAACCCCGGCTCATGACAAATGGGATCAAAACCAGAGGTAACTCCCTTCTACAACGTTCGCGATGACAACTGAAGGAGAGGGCAGGCACTGTACACCAAACCCTGGAGCAACAGCAGTAGAAAATCAGAGAGATGCACCTAATGGAACCCTCTGTGACCTAAAGGAAAGGTAAATCCCTCACAGGAGCATCGGAAATGGATGGCGCAGCAAGGGTTACGAATTCCAGTCAGCACTGATACGCCAGTTTCAGTATCAGAGACCTTCACTATAGCAACGATAGTCTCAGAAACTCAGTTTGGGCCAGCCAACTTGATATCAGAGGAACAAAAGGTTCAATCACATTTGAGAGAAGCTAGGCAACCATAACAAGCAAGGATGGGACCCCACTACAATCTGGTTCCAAGTCTGATACAAAACCAACAATCCAGTGGCACAAAACTCAGAAATTCAGTAAAGTCCAAAGCTACCCATCACACTGCTCATTCCAGGCTTCAACTAAGGAAAACCATACTCTTAAATGAGCAATGAAGAGGAGATGTTCCCAGCCTTGAAGTGAACACATCAGACTTGGCAGATCCAATAGAACTGGCAGACACAGCACAAGCTGCAGGATTGCAATTTGTATCTCCAGGGAGTTATCAGAAACCCACAGTAGGGATGAACACGGACCATAACTCAGAAATCAATGACCCTACTACTGCCTTAATCACAACACTTACCTCAGACACTACAACAGGCCTGCCAGAATCCGCAAACACAGCTCACAATCCAAAATAGGCACAACCTGCACAATTGCATCTGTAGTTGTCTGCTGCATTCAATGTGCCAATTTCAGTATCAAAAATGAGCTCAGCTAGTATAACCATGCAAGAAATAACAAATCAAGACCCTACCCAACAAAAAAAACTACAAACAATTGGGAATTCAGACTCAAGGGTGGTAGGGAAACCAGATTCAGCAAAGGTAGCTGAAATAAAGCAGGATTCTGACCTTACTAACTCAGGCTGGGCAACTGACCAATTTCAGGCAGCAACCTCATCAGGGAGGGTCTCATAGCAGTTGGTACAACTAGAAGACAAACCTGACCAAGTTATGAAGCAATCTAATGAAACAACACCAAGCCAAACAGAAAAGAAAAACAAACCTGCTGATGGGGAGATAGCTGCTAGAAACATAGATATCACATATGGCTTTCCTTCTATAGATCACCTGTTCAGTGGCCTGCTAGGGGCAAATGCAGGAGAAAAACACTCCAGATCAGTACAACAGATAGGCCTCACAGTAGCTCCAAACTCAGAAACCACATTCACAGAAGCAAGTACAGAACTTCAAGACATGTACAGCAAACCCTTAGCAAATATAGATTGCTCACCAGCCCAGCCAGAGCTGAAACTGATCAGGAGCAGAACATCAGTGCAGACACTAATTCAGATTCAGACCATCTCACAGCAGAACCAAGTACTGAATCAGATTGGTCAGCTGATACATCAGGGAGGATTGAAACTTATTTAGAGCAACACATATCACCCTTACAACCCAATCAGCTCAGAGTAGCAACAATCACTAGGAGAATGCACAGGAAAAAGGGCAAAGAGGAGGGGGACAACTCATATAAAATTTAGACAAGAGCTAGAACTAGATGGAAAACACTAAGCAATGTTAAAGCCTCCCCTCCAGCACTAGGACAACAACTTCAAAGGCCTTCTACATACTCAACAAGCCTGGTAAAGGTGCCTAAAAGAATTGGAAGGAGAGAGGTCAGTTTGAAAGCTAAAAATAGAACTCAGGTTGGCACAAAACAGGCCTCAATAGGCCCTCGGCAGTTCATGGATGATCAAGCAATGGAAACACAAGATGGGAATGACTTCAGAGTAGGGCTCGCTGCGGATAAATGGTACCAGAACATGCCAACAGATCAGGGAACAGATCCAAATGAAATGGCCAAGGAACATCATCAAGAAGCAAGAAGGAAACAAGCAAAGATAGGGAAAACTACTATTAGTGGGCGTATGCCCCCTAAACCCCTATGAAGATAGGTTCATGGAATATAAGAGGCCTCAACAAAGGCCTCAAATAGAGGGTAGTCAAGGACCTCCTTTTGAGAAACAAGTTGAGTGTATTATGCCTACTGGAATCAAAACTAACAACACAAAGACATTGTTAGCTCAAAGCAACCTCCTTTTGTCAATGGGAGTCTAAACAACAAGTTGGGGACAATGGCAGAAGCAGGATGCTATTAATCTGGGATTCACAACTCATCACTCTAAACATCATACAACAAGAGGAGCATCTTATTCAAACCAACATCCTATGCAAAGTTACAGGGACCTTGTATGCAGTGACTTTTGTATACGGGCAGTTGGCCATCATCAGCAAGAGAGCGTTATGGGAGAAGTTACATCTGATAGCTGGAGATATGGACATACCTTGGATGACAATTGGAGATTTCAGCTCCCCGCTCTCACTGGCTGATAAGTGTGGAGGAATGGAAGTCACAACCTATGCCACTACAGATTTCCTTGATTTTGTACATACTGCTGGGATGGAGGACCTACGGGATACGGGATGTCGCTATACATGGACTAATGGACGGGTGGTTTGCAAACTCGATAGGGCAATGGTGAATAAAGAATGGATGGAGCAAGATAGGAGCAGTTATG
>JBBUKS010040401.1:0-10613 GCA_038050645.1 Hedychium gardnerianum | reverse complement strand
GACCCTGCAACGCGTTCCTTACGGGGAACATCCTAGCATTAGCATTATAGTGTAATTGATCCATTCATTGAAATTTACCATAGTTTAACTGACAACCTAACGCAATCCTCCTCCTTTATCCGGGCTTGGGACCGGTCATGACTAGTTCGTCATGGGCGGAGTTCTAAATATTCCGCCTACTAATATGATGTTGATCTTAGGATATATTAGTAGGCGGAATATTTGGAACCCAATGGCAAAATCTTCTTTGGTGGTTGTTACAATTAAGGGGAATTATTCTTCACTCAAGCCTAGGTAGCCCCCTCTACCTCTAGATATATTATTTACAAATATGGAATCTCAGAAATACTCTCCCATAGTTTATATATTTCCAAATATTCCCCTGGATCAATTAGAGATTCCCTTTTCCTACTACTAATATGATGTTGATCTTAGGATCCATGAGAATAACATGCACCTCGTGTATATTCAATACATACATACGTTGGCAAATGTAGATACATTCTTATGAGCCAATAACCTCTACACCAAGGAAGTACTTAAAGCTACATAAGTCTTTAATTTGCAAGTATTGCTAGAGGTAATCTTTCAATTTTTCAATCCTAATAGTTTCATCACTAGTGATGGCAATATTGTCCGCATAAACATTAAAAAGAATGTCTTCCTGGCTGTGAAACAATATAGAACATTGAGTAAACTATAACACTTCTGGTCATGCTGTACTGAAGAAGTGCTCTTGAAGATTATTTCAGTTCATATAATGACTTTTTCAGCTTACACACAAGACCTATCTTCCCTTTCCCTTGAGCTGTTGCTCCCTATAAATCTTTTCTGGTACTTCAGAAAAACCATTGTGAAGGAATACATTTTTATGTCAAGTTGATAAAATGGCCAATGGAAGACATGAGAGGAGTGGTGGAAGAGGTATACTTAGTGATCTTTGCTACTTGGGAGGAAAATGTATCAATGAAGTTAGTACCATAAATTTATTATAGCTCTTTTCCATCATTTGAGCTTCAGTGTGGTCAACTATGTCATCGTGTGAAATTTATCTGATAAAATCCTTCTGCAACTTACATGGACTTCCTTGGAGGAAGAGAAACGAGTTCCAAAGTGCTATTGAAGTGTTCAATCATGATTTGCCACTATCCTTATCCTTATTTGTAATGTTAATATTAGTAACTGACACTGATCAAGTTGCTTCTGATTAACCAATGTATACACAGACTGCTGTAGATAATATTTCTATTATCTGTTTTGTCATGTGGGAAAGAAACTGGTTCCAAAGCATTTAAAAAGCCATTATTTACTTGTTTCTATTCTCATTTTGACTCTTACACAGGTTATCAGTTTCTTGCATTCTAGAAACTTCCTTGACATGGCAGATGGTCATGAAACTGATAAGAATATTGAGATCTGGAAGATCAAAAAATTAATCAAGGCCTTGGAATCTGCTAGAGGTAATGGCACGAGCATGATCTCTCTCATTATGCCACCGCGGGATCAAGTTGCTCGAGTCACCAAGATGTTGGCTGATGAATATGGAACTGCTTCAAACATTAAAAGTAGAGTGAATCGACAGTCTGTGCTGGCAGCCATTACATCTGCTCAGCAGAGGCTGAAATTGTACAGCAAGGTTCCTCCCAATGGTCTGGTTTTGTATACTGGTACCATTGTCACTGAGGATGGAAAGGAAAAGAAGGTGACCATCGACTTCGAGCCTTTTAAACCCATTAATGTTTCACTCTATCTTTGTGATAACAAGTTCCATACTGAAGCTCTGAATGAACTTCTGGAATCAGATGACAAATTTGGTTTCATAGTTATGGATGGTAATGGAACACTGTTTGGTACATTGAGTGGAAATACACGAGAGGTGCTTCACAAATTCACTGTTGATCTTCCGAAAAAGCATGGTCGTGGAGGGCAATCAGCACTGCGATTTGCTCGGCTCCGCATGGAAAAGCGTCACAACTATGTGCGCAAAACAGCTGAACTTGCCACCCAATTCTTCATAAATCCAGCTACTAGTCAGCCAAATGTGGCTGGGTTGATCTTGGCTGGTTCTGCTGACTTCAAAACAGAGTTAAGCCAATCAGACATGTTTGATCAACGTCTTCAAGTTAAAATTCTAAATGTGGTTGACGTTTCTTATGGAGGAGAGAATGGTTTCAATCAGGCCATTGAGTTGTCAGCAGAGATTCTGTCAAATGTGAAATTCATACAAGAAAAGAAATTGATAGGGAAATACTTTGAAGAAATAAGTCAGGACACAGGGAAATATGTTTTTGGTGTGGACGACACTTTAAAGGCTCTTGAAATGGGAGCTGTGGAAACCTTGATTGTGTGGGAAAATTTGGATATCAATCGCTACGTGCTCAAGCACAGTGCTTCTGGAGAGATTATAATAAAGCACTTGAACAAGGATCAAGAAGCTGACCAAAGCAACTTCCGGGATCCTGCTACCAACGCAGAACTAGAGGTGCAGGAGAAAATTTCTCTTCTAGAGTGGTTTGCTAACGAATACAAGCGTTTTGGTTGCACATTGGAGTTTGTCACCAATAAATCTCAAGAGGGCTCGCAGTTCTGCAGGGGGTTTGGTGGCATTGGTGGTATCCTACGCTATCAGCTGGACATGAGGTCCCTGGATGAGTTGTCTGACGATGGGGAAGCATTTGAAGACTCCGACTAGCAATCAGCAACCCCATGCCTGAGCTGGCCGGGGGAAGAGGTCTTCGTCTGCCATATTCTTTGCCAGCAAATCACTTCATCTTGCTCCCTTCCGCATGCTGTTAAGCTCGAGCTGCATACAAACAATACACTGCATATGCATTTCAAGTTATCGACCAGAAGACTCGTGACGATGCAAACTGTGCCCTGTTTTGCAGTTTCTGAACTTGGAGCTTCTTTCTGATTCAGATGTTGAAATTTGATTGAGAAGCTTAATTCTGGTATAGCTAGAATCCTAAAGTTTTAAGACTTGTCTTCCTTTTTAAGACTCAAGTTTTATCTGTAACTCTGTTTGGGCTTAGATACCAAAGTCTGTCTGCTACTATTGCTTGTACTATTTCATCTCCCATATCGTTGTCAAACATTTCAATGATGTTTTTCTGCCTTTAAAAGATCAAGACTTTCTTTTGCATTTGATCATTTGTAATCAAGAACAATCGCTTTAAAAAAAAATCACAAATTTGCGATAAATTTTTAAAAAAATATTATCGCAAAAAAAATTTACCATAAATTTTACAATGAATTTTTTTTATCGCTATTAAGTCTTTGTAAAATTTTGCGATGAAAAAAAAAATAGTTGTCAATTAGTGATGAAATTTAAGATAAAAATTAATTTCGTCGTAGATAATGATAGATTGTCAGTATTATAATAACCGCAAAGAAAATTTTTAGGACAGAACTTTTCCATCCAACACATACAACAAATACCAAATCATCATAGTACAAACACACAATAAATACAAATTTCAAACTCATATACCAACACGTACAAAACTAAATATCTATAACAAAGTTTAACATTCTTCTAGCAAATATCCATATAAAATATATCCATAACAAAGTTCAACATTCTTTTAGCAAATATCCATACCAAATATTCATAACAAATCAAAACATCCCCATAAACAAACTGTCTCAAAAGAATAAATAGAGAAAATTTAAAAAGATACTAAATCATCCACTTTTTTCTCGACAATCATTTCTTTTTTTTCTTTTCTCGTATCAAAAACAAACAAACAAAATTATTAACTATGATAAACTAACTATGATAAACATGATGATGAAACATGTATTAACTAAGCACGTAATTATTCATTTCAAACAATATTATCATAAATTCTCAATTTTATTTAAAAATTAAGCATGAAATACCTATATAGATAGTCAATCAAAATATGATAATACATACAGACGTGTATAATAAATATCTAGGACCATAAATTTTCTATCCAACTTATAAATCAGAACTTATCTAAGTATTTCTTTGAATTTAAATATTAAGAACATGTATCGTGATCACGAGATCATCTGGCTGCAAAGTCATCAGTGTTTAATTTCTTGGATGCATAATTTATCGAAGGCTCACGAAATGCAAGTACGTGTGCCTTTTCTGGGTATACATTTGTATCATTTTAAAAATAATTCATTATTGAAAGAAATTTATAAATTATACCACTGATCAATTAATAAAGCTTTAGAGAGAAAATTAGAGGTCTGTATTTTATTAACATGAGGTAACAATTAGTTATTATTTGTAGCATGGTTATAAAAATTCTTAGGAAATAGAATGAAATAAGAATAGTAAATTTTTTAGTCCGATGGATTGAGATTAGAAATTATAAAATAATCTTAGTTGATAATTATTTAAGATTTATTTTGAACCTAAATATATGGATGTTCTATCATAAACCAAAGCGGGATCATTACTTCAATACTATTTCGAGGTAAGTCATACCTCTAGGTCTTACATAAATATCTCACCATAATAAATTAATTTTACTGAACTAATGCATTATTTTGTCATTGTGGCTAATAATTGAAAATAAGGCTTAGGATCAAATCTAGAGAAATTAATATAGTTGGTTGATTACTAAAAGAATTACGGACGGTGTTACAGTGACATCATTGATTAAACAAGTCATAATTTACTAAATATTAAAATTTATTATTTATGACATTTTTTTTATGAATATCTTAATTTATTCTCATCTATAAATTCAATATTATTATTTGTAGAATCCAAAAATTATTCCAACCCAATTATAAATTCATCAGTTAAACCCCGACGATCAGATAATTTTTTTTTATATATCCAACTCTTTTGGTTATGTATTTTTTCTATTTTAAATTTATTAAAATATTAATAAAAACTATTACAAATAAAAACAAGTAACTGATCAACAACAGTGACATAATTAATTACTACTAAATTGATATAATAATAAACAAATGATTTAATAAAAAATATAGATATATCTAAAATAAATGAATAAAAATTAGTGTCTCCAAATACACTAAATCCACGTCTAATAAAGCTGCACAAACAAGATAAAGTATTCAACATAATAGTCCATGTAAGTAATAAATTTATAAGGGCATTTCATTAAACCTGTGACATGCATCATTTAATTCCAAACTAATATATGAAATCCTAATCATGAGAACCAAGTTAATTACAAGCATACAATAAGAGTTCAACGCACAAATGAATGAATTAAAGTAAAACATCAATAACCAACAACCAAATGATAAGATTATAAACTCAAAAATATTTGAGGAAATTTATGCTTGCAAGCAACATTCAATCGAAATTTAACATAAAAAATCACATGCAACTTGGCTCCATCAATACATTCACACATCACGGAAGCAATGATCACATCGAAAAAGTAATAAAAGTGTCTATGAAATTACTATTGGATGCTTGAAGAGTTGTTATGGAGTTGATCTTAGAGATGATCGGCCGAGATCAAAGAGTGTCCGAGCTCGTTGTCGATAGAGATCGCTACTGGCCGAGCACGCCATCGACAGAGATCGCTATTGGCGTGCTCGACCGATCTCGTTGCTAGTGCCGCTATGCGGGCGACAATGCTAACTGCCGCCTGAGCACGTGGCCGACTGAGCTCGTTGTCTGCCGAGCACGCTATCACCCAAGCATGTGGCCGGTCGAGCTTGCTACCGATCGAGCTCGCTGTCGGTCGAACACACGGCCGGTTGAGCTCGCAGCCGGTAGAACTATCAAATGGGCCAACCCATGGCAGGACGGGTCGACCCGTGGCGGGATAGCCATTTGGCAGGGCGGGACAAGCCAACCCATCATCTTGGTGCATTGGGAAATCCCCAACCCAACTCAATCTAAAGCGGGTTGGGGGTTAAGCGGGTCAACCCGTTGGCCCATCAATTTTTTTTTAAAAAAATATTTAAAAAGTTTCATATCTTCAATGTTTTACTTCGGAAATATTTTATCAATCAAATGTATCGAAAAATAAGTATTTTAAATATAAATGAACACAAACAAATATAAAAAGTATTATTTTTATTTTAAAATTGTAACGAAGAAAGATAATAAATTGACATAAAATTTGACTTATGTGTGTTTCTCAATCCGCGGGCCAACCCAAGTCCGCCACGGGCCAACCTGCGCGGGTCGGCCCGTGGCGGGCTTGGGTTGATAAAATTTCAATCCAACTCACTTAAATTATTTGACGGGGCGAGTCAACCCGACGGGCCCAACCCAAGTTGACAGCTCTAGCAGCCCGTAAAGAAAATACTACAGAACAGGGGCAGTGAGGGGAGGGGAAGGTCGGGGAAGGAGATAGTACTTTGTGGCCGGCGTGCGTGCTTTCAGTGTGTTGGAGATGGCGAGATCGTCGGAGCCGCCCAAAGAGGGAAGAGGGAGAAGATGAGTAATTCGGGATAGGGTTTGGAGATGAAAATTTCGAAATTTTATAATTATTTGGTGATGAAAACACGAATTCATCGCCAAACTTTATATTTAAAAAATTATTTATTTTTCAGAAATTGTATTTTAAAAGTTAAAATTTAAAATTTTAAAAATCTAAAAAATTCAAAATTTTAATTTTTGAAAAAATATTTATAATCTAAAAACTTTAAATTGATAAAATATTTTAATTTTTCAAAAATATATTTTTAAAATTGAAAATTAAAATTTTAAAAAATCTAAAAAATAACTCCTATTTAATTTTTAAACATTATAAAAAAAACTAACTAATACATATAATACAATAAAAAAAATTCTAACAAATAACTAATACACATAATACAATAAAAAAAATTATGTCTGACATATAATATTGGAGATTATAAAAATACTTTTATCGTCAAATTTGCCGACGAATCCGAGTATCGTCGGCAAACTTGAAATTTATAATGCAATTAATTTTCCGAATAGAAATTTTAAAAATTTAAATCTAAAAAATTTCAAAAGTTTTTATTTAAATAATTTATAAAAACCGATTAACTAATACATATAATACTTATAGAAAAAAAATATGTCTAACATATAATATAGGATTGAGATTATAAAAATATTTTTATGTGTAATTATATTAATAAAAAAATATTTAAAATATTTATTATATTTTAATTATAAATATAATTTTTTTAATTAAATTTTTAAGTTTTGATAGAATTCTCTTGAATTGCTAGATAATCTTACTAGCTATTTAACTATGAAAAGTACTGTTTGTCTCGTATAATCATATTAATAACTTGTAAATTAGATTACGTTATCATCAAACTTTATCGATCTAATCTTTCATTGTGTCAATTTAATTTTGAATAGCTAAATAATAATCATACTCAAGTTTGATTCATCTCAAATCAAATTTGACGACGAAAAATAAATTCGTTGTTCAATAACAAATTCGTTTATATTTTCGAGACAAACTTATTGTTCGTCTCGATTTTATCGTCATTCACTAAAAAAACAATTATTAATATGTTTTAATCATTTTATAATTTAGTTGGTGTTAATGGTAGAACTTATTTATATTATTATTTTAATGATATATTTTTATGTTATTCTAAATTTATCTAATTATTTTAAATAATATATTATTTCCTATTCGAGGAAAATGATAATCCTTTCCTAATTATCATAGCTAGAACTATATGTTTAAAATCCCATTGTTTAAGTCTAATTATGTTGTATTAATATACTTTTTCTAATATTAAATATTTTTAATTTAGTATATTTTATAAAAATTATTATTATTTATTTTGATTTTTTTTAATATTTTGATTATACGGCGAATCCTTAGATTTTTTTTTAAAAATTATTGTAATTAAAAATCTGCGACGAATTCTTATATTCGTTATAAATCTATGACGAATCCAAAGATTAGTTGCAAATCTGCGGTTGCCAATATGCGACTTGGATTCGTCATCAATATGCGATGAATCCTGTATTCGTCACAGATTTTTAAAATATTTTTAAAAACTAATTAATAGCAAACATTTAAATCTTTAGGATGTTGCAATGAATACAAGTATTCGTTATAGAATTTGGAACGAATATTAATTTTCGTCGTCAAATTACAACAAATTTTACGACGATTTTTTTTTTTTGCTAATATGCGACGAAATTCTACCGTTGTTAAATTCGTTGCTAATTAACGACGATTTATGTTTTTGTCTCAAAATTTATTATCGATTTGAGATTAAAAAAATTCGACCCTAAAGTTTGTTGTAAAATAACTATTTTTTTTATAGTGAATCGTTGTTTCTTGATTTATAAATTGTTTAGCAATGAAAACTACTTCTCATCTATTAACAGAAAAAGTATTAGAAGAGTCATCGATTCGCCAAGGAGAAGGCTGTCTGTATGCTTCCGGCCTACTAAGAGAGTCACTAAGAGGGAAAAAAGGTTAGAAGGGAGGCCTAGGGTGCCCAGACTCAACCCTCCGACGTCCAAATCAGATTTGCATATTTTTGAAGAAGATGAACAGGGGTGGCGAAATAAAAATTAGAGCGTACCTATGTCCACGGAATTTAGTTTATTTATAATACAACCACTGTATTTTTCTCTCTCCTATATTAATATTAATTATGGATGTAATAGATAGTATACTACAATAAAAAAGTCATTCCCTCGTATCTACTAATGTTAGGTGTATTAAGATACGGATATGATATTCCACGTGCTCTGATAACTCACGTGTGTGTCAGAGCGGCGCCATCATGGGCCCAGATAATCCTTGGGCTATATAGTACTTGAGGTCATAAGCCTGTTAATCCAAGCTTTTGGAGAATAAATGTCTGTATATGAAAGAGCCTTGTATTCTCATGAATACGCAAAGATGGGCTGAATGACCCCGGTTGATAAAAGCGATGTATGTTCAATCGGTGAAATGATTTAGGAAAGTCGTTACCTGGTGTGAGAATTGAAGAATCATTATTACGCCGAGGCTATGATGAATAATCCCGACCGGGTAAACCTGTCCGGATCGACTCGACGTTAACCGCAAAGGGCCCCCAACCGACTGATTTCTCCAATCGAGGGCTAAGTTTTTCCGACCAGGAATAGGGAGAGTGTATCCGTTCGGCTTTCTCCTCTCGTTCGGCTCCCTAGTCCCGCTCGGCTTGGTGTTGATGTTGATATTCCTTGACTTTGATCTCTACCTAAATACTATACTTAACTTTCAGGACTACGTGTATACTCGTCATATCAATCATAATAGATGTTATTTTCAGATACTCACCTTTTTAATCATAGAGTTGTTTGATCCTGTTATTCAATGAACAAGGTCGGATTACTCGAAGAGAAGATACGGAAGGAAGAAAAATAACAAAAAAAAAGAAAAAGAACTTCATAATCACTGTGGTTTCATATATAATTGTATGATTTCTTTATCCTCTTTTATAATTTCTATACAAGTAATAATGAGACCCTGTAGTGCAATGATAGAACGTTTAAATTATTATTCATATATTCATGATTTAATCATCAATTATAATATATTTATAAAAAAAAATTCTAAATAGGAAGCGCAACCAAAGGATACTGAACTTTTGGATCGCTCATTGCGAGTACTTCTCGATTTATTTTGATGATCGATGAAAAAAAATTTGTGACACCGAATCGATCGATTAATTGGATATATTATTTTTTATATAAGTAATGGCGAGAGACAAATAAAAATTATTTTTTATGAATAAATGTGTGTTTTTAAATTAATAAAAGTTTTTCTTAAATTTGTTATTATTCGATTTTTTAAATTTTAAATCTTACATCGAAAAAAAATACTTTTAAAACGATCTTACAACAATTCGAACCCTCGTTCTTTCCTAGATTCGTATTTCGTCCTATAAATACTTCACCGAGAAGCCTCGTCCTTCGTAATTTCGTCGATCCAGCGATGGCCGATTGGAGCGGCGGCGAAGGATGGCCCGTCGACGTGTGGTGGTCTCCGCGTCCCCATCGTCGGGCACCGGACAACCACTTGATTCCTATGTGGGAGAGGCGGTTCCGCAGCGAGGCTTGCGACATCCCATGGGAGCGGCTATGCGCGATCCAGCGGTGGATGACCGGCGACATGCTGGAGCGGGTGATGCGGTGGGACGACTCCGCCGCGGCGGAGGCCTTCCGCAACGCCAAGGCCAACTGGTACTATGCCCGCTACCATGGCCGACCCTGCTGCATCCCTTCCCGACCCGGAAATGTACATCGATGACGTTGACCACGACGCCGTCGTCGATCCAGAGCTAATCGCCGACCTAGAGAAGCTGCCACCGCCTCTACTACCGGCGATATGGTTCTTCTTGAAGACATCCGACCGACCGGGTGGGACGATTGTTAGGGTCTTGAGCGCAAAAACAACATAAGCGCGGCGGAATAAAATCAAGATCCTTCAGAAGATCCATGCGAAGGAAACCGTATACTAAGGGATTATTAAAGTTTATACCTTTGTTGCGTGAGCTACGTTCTCCCGGAAGAAACTTTGGTACTTATTAGATCTCAGCATGATCAAGTGTTCGCGCCTCTTTCGGTATCCACACGAACTAGTTCCGTCCGTCTCACGAACTCACAAACTTGGAGAAGAAAATCACCTAAGGTTGTGCTAGCAACCACACAAGGTGAT
>JBBUKS010040382.1:0-10614 GCA_038050645.1 Hedychium gardnerianum | reverse complement strand
CGCCCGAGGCAGCGAGCCCGCAGAAACGCGTAAAAACCATTTTTTATGCCTCGTCACGCTTCCACGTTGGCTGTCGCCCACGGGTGTGCACAAACGGGTGTGCAGGATATCAACTGTGTATATATATATATATATTAAAAATATGTTTTTTTTGTAAAGAATAATGATTAGGATACTCTTGATCACTATTAACTATAATTTGTAAATTACTTTTTGTAAATTATTCTTTATGGCATGTTGTATTTCGTTGCCCGGATTTTATGGGCCGTTTGTTAATCTACTTCGGCCTTTACACGCGCCCGTCTTTAAGTGGTCATAAAATGGGACCAATAGCTTCGTCCAATGAGATACTGGGTATCTGAGTGTCGTGTTTTTTCTCAATTTCTATGGGTAGATAGATTAATTTGCCTGGAGATTCTCGTATAACTCAATCTAACGGTGGCTGAACCTGTTCGAACTTCGAAGCATTCACATCCTCTATACCTATTCCGTGAGAGATACCGAGGAGCGACGCGGAGGAGAAGGAAGAAGAGGAGGAAGAGAAACAGAGATTTATAGGTCAGATCTTTGTATTCTCCCCTTCCCTCTGATCTTTCTTTTTGTTGGCCGTCGTGAATCGGAGTTCTCTAGCTGGTTTTGTTTTCGTGGATCGATCAAATGGAGGGTCTCTTCGGGAAGCTGCGGAACCTCGATGTCAATCCCAAGATCAACGAGGATTTTCACAGCCGAACGCTCTCCGGCGGCATAATCACCATCCTCTCCTCCGTCGTCATGTTCCTCCTTTTCGTCTCCGAGCTCCGTAAGTTGGATTTTCCTTATTCTTCTCTCCTTTCTTATGTTTTTCCCTGTAATATTCGAGAATAAAAAAGTATGATTTGGATTGCAATTTCAAAAAGATGTGCCATGGATGAGTTCTATTTGTTGCAACTATGATTGCCAATTCCTTGTTTTTAAAGTTGATTAGGATAGAGCCTGAAATTGGAGCAATGAGAGCGAGGTGCTCAGGTTTTTTTTTTTTTCATCCGAAAATGTTTGAACTTTAAAATTTAAGTTGAATGGAAGAAGGAAGCATTGACTTGCTCGACACATTGGCTAGTCTAGTCATGCATACTAGTATTTTAGATATGGATCAAATATAAGCGTCCTATTCTACAAGTTTGACTATTTGAATCCATTCACCTCTGATAGCTGAGCCAATGGTTTATACATGTTTGACTTATTTTTGAGTTTTCTCTCTCTATTATTTCTTATTCATCTGCATTGAATTTGTAACTTGATTTATTAATCTCTTGAATGAAATTTTATTCTTAATAATAAGATTCCAACAATCTGAGGCAAAGATCCGACTATTTCAATCTTTAGACATAAAAAACATTCTATATTTCCTGTGCCTACTATTTGACACAAATTATCAATATCAAGTCCATAAACAACAATGGGCTCTAATTTGATGATCGCTAGTAATTAAACCCACCAACCACCATCCATTATGAACTTATGATGTGGAAATCAAGGCATCAATTCCCGCACTGATGTTCTTTGTATGTCTGGAAAAACTATTTTTCTTTCCCATCAACCAACACGGCATCACTAGGCTGTGGAAATCAAGGCATCGACTTTTGCACTCATCTCTTCTTGTTTTAAATCCATATTGAGATGGGATCATCTACACCACTTCTGGATATCCCTTTTGAAATGTCACAGACCAAATGTGGCCTTGCCTGAACCCCTCGTTGATCAAAATTGGATCTTGGCCAAGCTTTTCAGAGACATCAGTTCCACTGAACCAGCAGTGGTGGGTCCTTCTGCTGAGGAGGATGGAATCTTGTTGATCACCCATTTTGATGATGACATACAAGGAGATTCTTCTATTATGGAGGCATTTTTGAGGTTTTGTCATGGGATTCAGAAGTGTTGAAATAGCCAAGTCTTTATTGTAGATTGTTAGTTTTGGCTTGCTTCTAGGTCCATTTTCTCTAAGCTTATTTATCTCTATGCATTATATAGTTGTTGACTGATTCATGTATCTCTTGTTCAGATTAGACCAAATGAAAATTTCCGTAATAATTTAATGGAATCAATATTTCTAATATGGTTCCAACAATATTCACATGGCGATATGTTTCGATTATGGATAAAACAGACGGAATTGTAGAATTCCAGATGCAGTTCGACCAGATTTGTTGATGCTGTGTTCCTTTGGGCTTGGATTTTAAGTTGTCAACTTTTCATTTTATGGTTGCAGGATTGTATCTTCAAGCAGTTACAGAAACAAAACTTGTAGTTGATACTTCAAGAGGAGAAAGACTTCGGATCAATGTAATGTTTAGCCCTAATCTAATTATGAATCAAGGCTTCTCAATGATATTTGCTGATCAATGGTTTGACCAATTTTTCCATTATCCCTCATGAATATTACTCATGGAAATGCAGTTTGACGTCACCTTTCCTGCCCTTTCATGTTCTATGCTCAGTCTTGATTCCATGGACATCAGCGGTGAAGAACACCTTGACATAGTATGTTTCTGGCTAGACTTTCTCTTTTAATAGTTGAATGTATCTCTTACACATTATTTACTTGGTTTCAACCTTCCCATGCTTGTTAACCATAATGTAATTTTCTTTTTCCAACTTTTTCAGAGACATGATATAATTAAAAAGAGGTTAGATTCCCATGGCAATGTTATTGGTTCTAGACAAGGAGGAATTGGTTCTCCTCAGGTCAGTATTGATTTGGTTAATATTTTTTTCAGTAACAAAGATTTTACAGTGAACTAGCCTGTATAATATGTTTTTCTAGCCATGTTTATGAGAAGACATCATATTTTGTTTATCAAAGTTATCAATTTTCAAAATTCTATGATATATGCTCTTCACTCTTTTCTTTTGTGGATTTTACTAGACTTCTAGTCAAACACTCTTAGATCTTTATTCTTTGAGAAATTACGTTATAATCTATACACCTTCATCTTGGGGAACATACATCTTGATAGCTCTGAAATTTTAAATTATGTAACGTTATGATGCCATGGTTCTAATTTCACATGCAAGTCTAGAGCACTTGTTATAATCTTACTTGGTGGCCATTTTGGAAGAACCATAGAAAAATATGCTTTAAACAATAAATATGTACCATAATTCTGATTCTTATAATAGATTAAGTTATCAACATAAAAAATCTGAAGTGCATAATTGAAGTTGATAACTTCTGTATTGATGAGATTCATTTCTTATGGTAGCATATATGTTGAAGTTGAAACGGGTATAATACAGCATTGTGTTGTCATCATTACACAACATATATGATTCATTGTCACACCTTTTCGCTCAGGACGGCGGTAGTGAGGTCGCAGCCTCCGGCAAACTGACCTCCGTCGCTGTGGCCGGGCGGAGAAGGCGGGATGCATAAGGTGTTGCCACAATTGTCACACCTTTTAACCAAAAACTCAGCAGTAGTCCTATTCAACATATAATTATGAATAATGATTCTTAACAATAGTTTACTAAGCTCAACAGTTTTTATATTGATCTTCACACAGTAGCAATTTTCTTGGATTTGGAGGCCGGTTAATTAGTGGATTGCCAATTTCACTATCTTACTGAATTTGAATGTTAAACCAATAATATTCAAAATGATGACCATAGTTGTAAAAGATACCTCTAGCAAACTACTTCCGTTTAAGATTTATGCTTATGTGCGTTGAAAAGTAATATACACTTGCTTTTCTGACTTAAGCTGCTATAGAATTTTACAGACAGCACTCTACATATGTAATATACACTTTCTTTGCTGACTTATGGTGGTATGTAATGTTACACACAAAGTCTACTGTTAATTGAGTTCCCACTATTTGTCACAGATTGAGAAGCCTTTACAGAGGCACGGTGGAAGACTTGAACATAATGAGACATATTGTGGTTCTTGCTATGGTGCTGAAACGGTATGTTCGCTGATTGGTCTTTTTTAAATTGCTTGCTGTATTTATGTTTATGGCTTCAAGATACTGTTGTTTCAATATACCATATTGCAACTCAGATAAAATACAACTAATTTATACCTCGTAAACTCAGATAATTTTTAATTTAAGAAGAATTATGTGTGTGATTTAGTGGCTGACTAATCAAATTTAAATTTTCTGTCTGTAGTCTGATGAAGATTGTTGCAACTCTTGTGAAGAGGTTCGTGAAGCTTATAGAAAGAAAGGTTGGGGGCTATCAGATCCGGACATGATTGACCAGGTAATAATTATATGTTCTTTATACACCTTTTCTTCCATCTCAAGAAAGTTTATTAATTTACAAATCTTTGCCCTCACCCATCTAAGAATTTTGGTATGAAGTCACTTCCAAATTTAAGGACACAAGTTAATATGGTTTCACCATATTGTAAGTAACATCTATTGTGCAATATTCAAGCTATTGATGGAATAAACCCCGAAATAGTTTATGGAAAAGCTGCACGCAAGCAAGTAGTATAATATTGTAGAAAACTTAATTTTATATTGTCATGACTAGAATCTATCCATTTCTTCTTCTCTTTCATGCTTTTTCTTTCATTCTGTAGGAAGTAGCTTCTCTAAAGTAACCATTTTGTTTGTTTCAAACAACCTTTCATTTCAGTGATCAGTTTTACTTTCTTTTTCTTTGGAAGGCTAGTGACTCTTCAAATTTGCATGCTATTGTAGTGCAATAGAGAAGGTCTTGTTCAGCGCATCAAGGACGAAGCTGGTGAAGGGTGCAATATCTATGGCTTCTTGGAAGTCAACAAAGTGGCAGGAAATTTCCACCTGGCCCCTGGGAAAAGTTTTCGCCAATCTAATTCACATGTTCTTGACCTACTCCCATATCGCATAGACAGTTTTAATGTAAGTTGTCCCATGCAATTTAAATACATTCTTATTTTGTGATCTTGCTCTTGTTTCTGTACTCTATAGTGATTACTGTATGTAATCTATTGGTATCCTTGTGAATTCAGATTAGCCACAAAATCAACAGATTAACTTTCGGAGACTATCTTCCAGGTGTCATCAATCCTCTTGATGGGTAGCTTCCTACATTATTTGCCAACTTGTGTTGCCGTGTTATAGCATTTTGTTCTCTTAGTTCAATTTGTTCAAACAGTATGATCATTTATCTGACAACATCCACTCTTTTATTGGGAAATTTCAGAGTGATGTGGGTGCAACACACACAATATGGAATGTACCAATACTTCATCAAGGTTGATTTAACAATGCCTCTTATCTATTTCAATGAACATGAAACATCTTCATTTGTGTTAAATATGTAGCTGAGCAAATAAGATAACAATCAAGAATTTTATCAGTTGTTCAAGAAGATTCCAGAGGAAATACTAATGTGTTTACTATCTTACTATTTAGGTTGTTCCGTCTGTTTACACTGACATAACTGGCCGTACTATCCAGTCCAACCAGGTTAGCTTGGTTGCAAAATTTATATAAATTTTCACAGCGACCTCTTACGATGTTTGTGACATGTATGTCTGCAGTTCTCCGTTACAGAGCATTTCAGGAATGATGATAGTGGTGGAATACAAATTGTTCCTGGGGTTCTGTTCTTTTATGACCTCTCTCCAATTAAGGTGATAATTTATGAGCATCTCTAATACTCTTCCTCGATCTCCTCCATACTTATGTCGAATATTGACACATACGCTGACACCTTGAACGAACAATACACATTTTTTATTGGTCACTTAGAAGAATTTTTAAAAATAAACCTACCAAATACTGTTGTCTTGAAGTAGTTAATATAACCATCATTCATTTATTAGCTAATGTATCCACACATCATGCACAAATCTGACCCGGTCCCATTTATTCCTTCATTGTTTGGCTCAATTCTTATCTAACTAATGAAACATTGTTTCATTTTACAGGTTACCTCTACAGAGCGATATATACCTTTCTTACACTTCTTGACTAATGTTTGCGCAATCGTTGGAGGTACCATTTCTTTTGTTCTTATGAGGACCATCTATTTTGGTATCATTTGTTCTTTTCAGCACCATCCATATATACAAGGGAAATGTTTTCTCTTCCTTTCATTTCCTCTATTTTCTGAATGGATCTCTGCTGGATCAAGCTTCACCCTCTCCGCCATTGCTTGCTTATTTGATCCATTAGAGTAGGAACAATCCAGAATTACACCTGCGCCACCAGATCAAATGGAAGATATCCATGTAATCTATTGGCCAGCAGAAAACTTTCTAAAAAATCAGTAAAATAAAACCAAATTTGGACGAGTAAAATTCATTTACCTTAAAATGGTCATTTTTCAGTCTCCATTGCATCAAAGCTAAAAAGTTGGAAAAATATTTTTCAGAAAATATGAAAATAGGAAACGAGTGAAGGCATTATTGTGCCATATCATACTTCATTATCCATGCCTCTTGAGCTTTCATCCTCACATAACCTAAACATGTCCACTTCACTTGCAGGCATATTCACCGTCTCGGGAATACTGGATTCATTCATCTACCATGGTCAAAGAGCTGTAAAAAAGAAGATGGAGATTGGAAAGTTTAACTAGATTTCATCCATCTCGAAGTTCTTTTTCTGCATTCAAAGGGCTTTTACGAACAATTTGCAAAAGACATCAGAGTCCCATTTGATCCACCAAAAAAACACTTGTTATTCAATTGTATCAGCTACTTCGTTCTTTACTTTCTCTTTACTCGTGGGGTGGGTGTTGGCGACATGAGACTAGCTTAAACCTTTCTGAAGACTTGTTCAAAGAGCAAGCTCGAGTGTGTTGGATTTGTACATTGGGACTGACGGGTGAGTTTGCTGTGTTCATAGAAAGAAATATTGTTTAAATTTATTTACTGTGGTTTAAATGTGTATACCTTTCTATCTTTTCCTTTAACTAGGTTTTTTTTGGCAAAATAAAAGGGCTCTCTTATTTTGTGAATCGCAAAAGAGCACTTTGTTTTACATATAAAGTTAAAAGGGTGTCCCATTCAATTTTTCTTTTCCATAATACCTTTGTTTAGTCGACCCCACATAGTGAGATAAAATTCGGTTGTTGTTGTTGTTGTTGTTGTTGTTGTTGTTGTTGTTGTTGTAGTATAATACCTTTGTTTATTCGGCTGGTCCAATTGTAGGTTTCAGAACTGTATTAACTCAACTATTGATTCTTAAATTTGAAAAAGGTGAGAAAAAAAAGAAAGAGTGTAGAAAAACAAAAACAAAAAAAAGGGGGAAAAATTATCACCTCTGCCTTTTTTATTTCAGTCGTATGGTCCCTTCAAAGCATCATTTTCATCATAATGGCAATAATCATCATGCATGGACTTCCTCAATTAAAAATAACACGTTGGCACAATTATGAGTCGACGAAATTTTTAAAAAGATATAATTGTGCTTTTGTAATTTAATTTGCTAGAAAATAGTTATCTTTTCTATGTTCAACAAAAGTAGATTGAGCATCTTTCATACATTAGTTTAATATAAAACTTGATCAACTTCAACATCAACGAATTCATCCGGATATAAATGTAATTTTTTTTTTCTAAAATTAAATTTTATTTATTTGCTGATAATTTTAAATTGCTTGTATTTAATTAGTCTTTTCTCACAAATTTATACATATTAATATCGTATTTATAAAAATCACAAATATAATTATTTTTTAAATTTACTTTAGATATCATTCATAAAAGATATTTCTCTTTTAGTTTAATAATCATCCATCATAAATATATTTTCTATTTAGTAAAATTATCATCTATGAAATAAAATATTTTCTATTTTGTTTAATCATCATCCATTAAATAAAATATTTCCTATTTTATTTAGTTATCATCCATCAAAAATAATATCATCATCAATTTAGTTACTCTACTTGCATTTACCGTATCATATTCTTTCACATTTCATTTAAGTTATTATATTGTTTTATTTTATAATTATCACTACTTATCAATATTTGGATTAGCTTGATGAGAGAATAATACACCTTACCTACCCATAAATATATGCGAGAATTAAATTTTAGAAATATGTCCCATGTGAATGATGAACTTAAGAACTACAATGATTATTTTTCACTTATGGGGCTACAGTACAACAGAAGAATATCAAGTTATCACCTAAACATCCGTAGTTCAATCTCCAACTATGATATATTTATAGATTTTTTTCTCCAAATAAGACGCGTAATCACGGGATACTAGGTTTCTGAGCCGCTCGCCTTGAGCGCTTCCCATTTACTCTGATGATTGATGAGAAACTTTTGTAGGATCGGACCAATCACCTCAGGTTCGATATTACCTGATTCATCAATTTTTTTTACAATGATTATTTTTCATACACGACTAAATTTAGAAATGACACGTATACAAGACCATAATCATATTATCCTGTCTATTTTTTTTTTATGAATTATGCCGGGCATTTGATGGAACCCTAGTATGTATCTTTAATTGGTTAGATAATATTAAAAATTATTTTGATCAATATAATTTTAATTCCATTGAACAAATAAGATTTGACAAATTTACACTGAGTGAACTCGCTAAAATTTATTGACAATGTATTCAAAGAATTATAAAGCAAGATTGACAAGAACTCATCATATATTGGCATAAAATGAAAAGACAATTAATGAAAAATTATGTTCCACCAAATTTTAATAGACGATTGCCCAACAAGCATGTAACAACAAGGAGTCAATTTTTGAAACTATTATATGACGATGTTAGTTCTTACAATCCATGAGCTTGCCACTAAAATAAAAGAAATATATTCAAATAAATCTCTTCATAACTCAATCTTAGAGAAATCCTCTTAAAATATTTTAGAAGAGTCCTCCGATAATATTTTGGACAAGTCATTTAATAATGTGATATTAGAAGAAACTCATATTAACTTTACTTCTTTGGAGTCTAATATGCCTGACACTCACTATGACTTTTAAGTCACATAATATAATTCATTCTTGTTACCGAGAGAAGCCAAACGAAACTAAACACAATAAGCATCACGATTTAGTAATGCAAGATGACAGTTTAAAAAATTATAAATCACTTAAGTATGGTTTCTTTCATATTTACTTATATCATTGGTGCTTGTCAATCAATTGAATTAAATATCATATTTTCTTCTATATACCAAACCAAGAACTCCACTTTGAACATTACAAATTTATCCACTATACAATATGGAAATTATATTGGATAATTATTATTATAAAATATTTAAGGATATGGTAAATTTCCATATTGCATTTACTAAATCTAATTTTCTTATCACAACTACAGTAGATGCATTCATACCACATATATATATATATATATCTTGTCATATTATGCGAAAGATTGATTATAATGCTTGTTTATTTAACTTTCCAACTTATTTAAACAAAAGTTTAATTTTAAAATTAGAGGATGTGCTAAATTGCTTGGAGAAGTTTGAGCATTTGTCTTTGTAAGATATGACAAATAAATAATAATAAAATAATACGTGTTACTTAAGAAATAGCCTTACAATTTTTTTTAAAAAAATTTTAAGAAATTTTTCGGGATTTAAACCGAATTTAGTTGACATCTTTTAAGGAGATCAATTTATTAGGCTTTGAAGGGACCTATTTGGAATATTAATTAAATTAGGAGTTGATTAATTCTATTAACCTAAGGTTATAAATATTAACCTAAGTTTTAAATTATAAAAAACCTAACCTTCTCCTCTCTCCCTCACCCGACTCCCTCTCTTCTCCCAATTTTTCGCCGCCACTGACCTTCGATCGTCGTCGCCCTCTTCTCCTCTGCCATTGGCCGCTGACCATCGTCACCAGGCTCGACCAGCCACAACCAGCCTCTGATCTCTCTTCTCCTCCCTCAACTCATAGTCGGCCTTTCCTTGCCATCACTCATCACCGTTGGTGCTACCAGGTCGGATCTCACTACCGGCTATAGGCTCTGGGAAGATCGAGGCCGGAGGGGAGCTAGCCCTTTCTCCCGATTTCTCTCTGCCAGATCTAGCCGCTGGCCAGGAGGTCATCGTCGTCGCCGCCCTTTGTTGCCGGCCACTGCTGCCAGCCGCGACCAGAGAGGGCAGGCCCCGACCCCTCACTGCCTGGGCCGATCTCCTCAGCCCCAAGCTGTTGCCTGACCCGACATCATCACCGCTGGTCAGAGCTAGGTCAGGTCTTCTTCCTTTCCATTGCTCCGACCTTATTTTTTTGTCCATTCGAGACCCGACCATCCTTTTCATTATTCCATCTCGGTGTCTGCCAATTCCAGGTTTCCATCCATCCCCGATTTCCCTTTTTCTCTGTCCATATCTAGGACAGAGCTGATTTTTGGTCATCTCGTTGCTTCGGCCATCACCGGTCACTACAACAGCTTCACGGATCGGCTGGGGCCACCAACTGCAACGGGCGGCCACCACAACCGATAGCCCCTTGTTTTGGCCATCTACTCCTCTGTTTCGGCCAAGTCAGCACATGCCGACCATCTATCCCTTTGATCCAGCCACCACAACAGCAAGTAATTGACTAGGGCTGTGAATTTCTAGTTGTTAGGGATTAGAACTAGTTTTGGTTACAGATTTGAATTGTTGTTAGACATATGGGTTGATTTGGTGATGTGGA
>JBBUKS010040371.1:0-10615 GCA_038050645.1 Hedychium gardnerianum | reverse complement strand
CCTGATCAAATTTCACATTCAGCCATCACAACAAAACTAAATTGCCAGATCAATATCAAAGCAATCCTTACCCTTCTGTCGACGTGGCTAATGGAGTTTGATCAGGGATGGCCGGAGCTACAGTACCCTGCTTGCTGTTGATGGTGGTCCGGACTTGGGAGAAGAGGACGAAACTCAAATCTACCAAGCCAAAATTGGCAGGAGCAGCATGAAACCAGCCCAAGCAGTGGTTGGCCGGAGCTGATGGAGAGGTGGTTGGAACTACCAAATCTGATCAGAGATCGAGCAATGAAATCACCACCCCGAACTTGAATCCACCTAAGTAATATTGAAGCCACAATTCGTTGAGAACTTACCCTAGCATTGACTGACGGCAAAGGGGTTTGGCTGGAGGTGGTAGCTGACTTGGGTGAGGCTCGGTCTCGGTTGTGAGCAGGGGATGTGATCGGGTGAAGGGATGAAGAGAATCGTGCAGTTAGAGGCTCGAGTTGGCCTCTTCAATCACTGTTTGGATGTATCTGATAGCAGTTGGTCAGAGATCTGCTCTGATGAAGGAATCATCGTGGGTTCGACTAGAGCAACGTGTGAGGAAGAGAACTGTGGCGGCCGACTTGAGGTGGGCAGCACCGGTGGCACTCCTTGATCGGAGGAGGTAATGACCGTTGTTGGCCGACGACAGCAGGCAGAGGCAGCGGCTGCTCGATGGAGATGGGAAATCGATCGGGCGAGGATGAGGGCGTCGACTCGAAGGAAATCACAAAGAGGAGAAAAAAAATGAGAGAATTGGGTGTAATTTGAAATGATAATAGAAAAAATAACTTAGGGTTTTTAATTTTAAATCTTAGGTTTAATAATTAAACTTTAGGTTAAATTAACTTAATCAAATCCTCTTTTAAATAGTAATTTATTAAATAACTCGTGTAAATTCAATTTAAACCCCAAAAATTTTCTACAAATTCCCAAAAATTCTCTTAAACAATATTCCTCGGTCAACGCTTAAAATTTTAATTATTTTATTTTAATTGTCGTATTTAACATTGTATGAATTATTTGTATTGATTGTGTATGTATGTGATTTTTGTGATTGTTTATGTGTTGGTATGAGTTTTTTATATGTGTATGTAAGGATTGCGTATATATGTGTTTGTATTGATTGTTATCGTTTGTGATGGTGTTTATATGTAAAATGTATATAGGATAAATTGTGAATATAATTTTTTTTTGTAATTATCGACGAAATTTTTTATTCTTTCAGTAATCACCAACGGAATCATAAATTCCGTCGGTAAAGTTCGATATGAAATTATGATAGTTACCAACGTATTACCAACGGAATCAAGCTTCTGTCGGCAATCACTGACGGAATTTTAAATTCCGTCGGTAATTACGGTGCCAAAATCACTGACGAAAAATAACTTCCGTCAGGAAAATACCGACGGAATCTTGATTCCATTGGTGATTTTGGCACCGTAATTATTGACGAAATTTAATATTCCGTCAGTGATTGCCGACGGAAGTTTGATTTCGTCGGTGATTATGACACCGTAATCACCGACGGAATACCTTGTTTCGTCAGTATTTTTCTGACAGAAATTGTTATTCCATCAGAAAATTTTTTACAACCAAATAAATTACGACTTTCTTTATTCAGTTGTTATCCCGTTGGTATGTTCATTTATTGACGGAATTCCGACAGAATATTCCGTCGGTATTTGTGTTTTTTTTTTGTAGTGTTTTCTCATGTATGGGAAAGGAAGTGTATGAAAAGTCAAAAAGAAGAAAATATGGCAAGAGAAAGTGATCTCTACCCATGGAATTAACGGGTATATATGGAGTCAATTGTGACTCCAAATGACTTGGACAAAGGCTCACTGAGACTAGGAAAACAAACAAAGGAATTCTCCACCTCTTTATACTCTAGATACTCTCTGAGTGTAGGGATAAAGTCTATGTCAATGCAACGTACTCTAGTGGTATAAAAGCCCAAATAAAGCCTATGTCATATACTCTCTAGTGTAGGGATAAAGTCCATGTCAATGCAACCTCTTTATGTCAATGCAACGTACCCTAGCTCATCAAATCCACTGGTACAACATCATTGCCTCTTTATCTAATGGGTCATCATAAAATCATGATATGCAAGACAAGTGACCAGAATGATGATGTTATCCATGATTTTTAGCAAAAGACATGAAAAAAAAAATTATGATTAGTTCATGCAATATGCGTAATCCATGAAAAAGAGTTTGAGGTATATATTTTGTTACTTATGCTCCATGGCTTCATTTTAAAGTTTTCAATATAAAAAGGTATCCTATAATTAAGAATATATCTATTTGTTAATTACTATTTAATATCAATGGCTAAAAAAAAGAAGAGATTATATCTTATATATATGGGACATGATAGATGCGATAAAAGGTTATTTAAGAGTGGGTTCATCACTTTCAATATAAACAAATGAGCAAATGATATGGAACTACTTTACATCATAAACTTGTCACTTTAGTAAAAAAAATTAACATTCAATAATATGATTATAATTTTTAGTACTATAAATATCTATATTATTAGTAAAGTATGATTAAACTAACAGAATCAAAAAGCAATATACCCAACTTAGCATGGCAACAATGATGCGCAACCTATCATCAATGTATACTTAAAAAACACCAAATTTGTGATGAATTTTATTAAAAAAATTATCGCAAAAAATATTTGCGACGAATTTTGAGATAAAATTTTTTTCATCATGAAAAACTCGTTGCCAAATTCTGCGACAAAAAATATCCATCACTGTATTTTTTAGATTATAAAAAATATTCTTTTTAATATGCATTACATCGAGATTGTGATGAATCAAATGACTATATCAATACAATAAATTTCAAAATATACTCCGTTTAGTCAATTTATGTGTACTTTCATATTCATATATTGTAGCATGTGACTCTTTAATAACTGATGGAAAGTTAAGCACTCGCCACCAAATCTGTTCATATGTTAATCTCAATAGCGGAGGTGTTCTTTCAATTCTATTTTTAGTAATTCATGTTTATTCCTTCTGAAATTATGATTTGGTGGTAAAAATTATTTATGACAATTAAAATAACTCAGCTTCTTCCCATATTTTGATCTGATTGACTTTGATCTCTCCATACATATTGAACATCCTAAAATCCCAGCAGTACTCCATCCCGATAACATGCAATAAGCCGGAAAGTCATTTATGGTCCAAAGAAGAGCATCTTTTATTACAAACATCTGATTAGTATGAATATCAAATGTAGGAAAACATTGATCTCATAGTTGTTTCAGCTCTGTAATCAGTGGTTGCATATAAACATCTATTAACTTCTTCGAATTTTGCGGGTTAGGCACAACCAATGTTAAAAATATATACAGTGTTTACATACACATCCCAGGTGAAAGATTATATGAAATTAATATAACTGGCTAACAAGAATAATTTTTTCCTAATTTGCCAAATGGAGCAAATCTATCAGCATAGAGACCTAGCCTAATATTTTGAGTCTCCTTCGCAAATTCCAGACATATTCTATCAAAAAATTTTCAAGCCTCTGCATCTGATTGATGACACATTAGCCCCTCTTCTGTTTGATAGTTTGTATGCCAAGTCATATGTTCAGTAGTGACCTTTGATGCATAGAGCCTTTGTAATCTAAGAGTTAAAGGCAAATAAAGCAACTGACTATATGATTTAAATCATTGTTCACTCCTTCTAGTGCTCTTATACCTAGCTTGATTACATAATTTACAAACCTTCATCTTCATCATCTCCCCAATATAGCATACAACCATCTCTGCAAACATCAATTCTTTCCATCGAAAGATCTAATTCTTTCACAAGTGATTTCATATTGTAAAAATTATTAGCCATTATGTGATCACACGACAAAACCTCTCCAATAACTTGAACAAAATCATTAAAATAATCTTGCGACACATTATGCTCTATCTTGACATTCAATAGTCTTATGGTGAGAGATAATTTCGTGTGACTGTCACAATCAGCCCACAATGGTTCATCTGCAATACTTAGCACTTCCTGAAATTAGAGATATGCTTCATTATTCACATTTTCATCTACACCTGGTGCTTCTACCTCCTTCAATGGTGATGTATAAGTAGAAAATATTTGTTAAACTGTTGGAGGACAACTAGAACTTGCACCAGTCGGTTCATGAATGAAATTTTGACCCGTTGCATCAACTATCATCTTCTGATATGGATTTAATTAATCATAATAACTCTGATCCCCACTAACTAAGACTTGTATGTTTAGTCCATTATCTTCATCAGATATGAATGGTTCACCATGACATGTCCAACTATAGTAATTGGTGGTAAAACCAAATCTATAAAGATGTTCTGAAACTTTATTATAGTGTAAATATTTATCATTGTGACACTTTCTGCACGAATATCTTATCTTATCGTCATCCATGTACTCAACATTACTAGATGCAAAATTCAAAAACTATTCCAACCCAATCATAAACTCATCAATTAAGCCCTAACGTCCAGGTAAATTCTTTTTATACATCCAACTCGTTTCATTTTGCATTTTGTCTGTTTTCAACTAATTAATACATTAATAAAAATTACTACACATAAAAACTAGTACACTAATGGTCAATATGTAATTAGTTCACAAACAAATAGAGAAACACATATAGCAAAGAAAATAAAAATATGAGATAGTACACTAATGAAAATATTAGACTACAATACACTAATGGTCAATATGTAACGGGTGCAGGTATACCTAATAAAGGTCAACAAAGACGAGTGTCTCTCCAAACACGACAAATATAGACTTGTAAAACAATATTATGAAATCAACAATCAAATTTAAAGGTTGAGAAACAAATATATGTGTGGCCTCACGGCCATCAACATACCATATCTCATGGCTAGCTCGTGGCCAACAACTAATCGCAGACAACCGTGGATAGCCATGGTCAACCCTTGCTAGTCGTGGACAGCCACAGACAGCCCTTGCCTTCCACGAACAACCCTTTCTAGTCGCGGATGACCAAGGCCAGCCCCGACCATCCTTGTCCGTAGCTGTCCGCGGCTGGCCGTAGCTAGCCATGGCCAGGCGTGGCCGGGCATGGCCAGGCACGACCGGGCATGGCCAGGCACGACCGGGCATGTCCAAGCACGGCCGGGCATGGCCAGGCACGGCCGGGCATGGCCAGGCGCGGTCGGGCACGACCAGGCGCGGTCGGGCATGGCCAGGCAAGGTCGGGCACGGCCAGGCGCGGTCGGGCATGGCCAGGTGTGGTCGGACACGACCAGCCAAGGACAACCGCAGTCCCTCGTGCCAAGCAAGGCCGCCCGCAGTCAGCCAAGGCTAGCCACGGCCAATCACGGCCGCCCGCAGCCAAGCAAGGCAAGCCGCGGTTGCCCACCGTCACCCGTTGCTTGCCGCCAAACAAGACCAACCATGACCGTCAGAGGCCAGTAAAATTTGGTTGCCCATCGAAGAGAAGAGGGTAAGGGGAGAGGGATTGAAGCTTATCAGCTAGAGATCGTTGTCATCGAAGGGAATCACCACCATCATAGGGAATCATCACCGCTAGTCGCCAAGAGGAGAGGAAAAGAGGGAGGGGGGGATCAGGTTGATGTTTAGATGCTAGGGTTTTTTTTGCGGCGAAATAATATTCGTCCCTAAATTCGTGACCAATTAGCGATGAATACAGGAATCGTCGCCAATTGGCGATGAAAACATGGATTTCTCTCCAATTAGCGATGAATCCTATATTTGTTGCCGAATCCATGTATTCGTCATAAATTTATTAAGAAAATTATCAAAAAAATATATTTTAAAATTTTAAAATTAAAATTAAAAAAATCTAAAAAATGTTGAAAATTTATTTTTAAAATATTTATATAAAACTAACTAATACCCATAATACAATAAAAGAAATTATGTCTCTAATTATAACATATAATATTGGAGATTATAAAAATATTATCCTCGCCTTTTTTGCCGACCAATCTAGGTTTCGTCGCCAAATTTGCCAACGAATCCGGTTTTCATCGGCAAACTTTAAATTTATAAAATAACTTAATTTTTCAAAAATATATTTTAAAATTTTAATATTTAAATTGATGTTTGAGGGCATAGACATAATCAGGAGAACTAGATGAATATATAAGAACTAATTTCATGTTATTCCATACTCTATAGGTCCATCAACTAGTTTTGGAAGCTTTTTTTTTTTAGACAAATCTGTAACGAATCCATATTTTCGTCATAGAATTGGTTCAATTTTCTTTTAAAAAAAATCCTCTAAAATCAGTTGATTGACCTAGAGAGCTCAAAATCACATGAAATTAGTTTTTATATATTTGTCTAGTTCTCCTGATTATTTCTACGCCTTCAAACATCAATTTTACCCAAAATATTAAGATCAGTAATTTTTTGTACATGAATTGGATCTAAAATGTTTAATCAATTACTCTTTTTAGTATTTTTTTTAATTAAGTCATCAGTCGATTGAAGTTTATCTAATTGACTTAGCTATGAAAAAATATATATTGGGTCAAATTGATGTTTGAAGGCATGGACATAATCAAGAGAACTAGACAAATACATAAGAATTGATTTCATGTCATTCCGAACTCTATAGGTCTATCAATTAGTTTTAGATGCATTTATTTTTTATTTTTTATTTTGGACAAATCTACAATGAATCTATGTATTTATCGCTAAATCTGCAACAAATACAAGGATTCATCCCAGATTTGTCCAAAATTAAAAAAAACCGATTGATTGACCTAGCTAGAGAGCTCATAATTACATGAAATTAATTTTTATGTGTTCGTCTAATTCTCCTGATTATGTCCATGCACTCAAACATCAATTTAACATAATATATTGAGATTAGTTTTTTTTTTGTTCTGTGACGAATCTACAAATTCGTCGCAGATTGGTGACGAATCCGTGGATTTGTCACAAATTTTTAAAATATTTAAAAATTAATTATTAGTAAATGCTTGAATCTTAGGAAGTAAAAATTTGCAACGAATTCAATATTCATTGCAAATTCTACGATGAATTGTGAATTTTTGCAAATTCTACAATGAATATAAATTCATCACAAATTCTACGACGAATTCAATATTCATCGGAATTTCTGTAAGGAATTCATTATTTGTCGCAGAATCTGCGATAAATATTGAGTTTGGTTGCCAAACTGCAACGAATTGGGTGACCAAAAATATTTTGTTGCTAATATGCAATGAAATTCTTTCATTGCTAATATGCAATGAAATTCTTTCATTGCTAATTTTGTTGCTAATTAATGATGATTTATGTTTTTGTCGCAAAATTGATTATAAATTTGTGATGAACTTTTTTTGTCCCTAAATCACTATTTTTTTTTTATAGTGGTAGAAGTAAAATACAAAATGTAAGGCTTGTAGCAAATGCAACAAAAGGATCATCACAAGTAGTGTTGGAGCTGATGATGGTGCAATTTGAGTGTTGACAAAATGACAGTAAAACACCATTTAGGTAAAGTCAAAGCTAAACAATACTAGAATAAAGTTCTTTAGGAACATACATAAATGCCTTTATAGTATATTTTTGGTGACATTAAAGTTTTGATGACATCACTAATAAATGTTCTATAAAGTGATATCGGTTTAGCCTTCCTGACATTCCTAATATTTTATAATGTCTTTATAAGATATCAATGCAAACTTTTAAGGTGTCTTGATTTAGGACTATAACGACAATCTAAAATGTTAGAAAAGATTATGTTTCAAAGGCATTTATGTATGCCTGTTATTATAGTAATAATGATAAATTTAAATGTAATCTAAACTCATTTATATTGGTAATTATAAGTGTCTTATATTTTTTTATTAGATTTATAAAGTCAATTTAAAATGCCCTTTTAACTAATCTATAATGACACTAATAAAAATATATTTTATACTAATCTATAAAGACATTGACTTTTATCACTAATATTTATTTAAAATGCATGTGTAAACCAAATTCAAAAATTACACATCATACAATTCATCCATCACTTAAAATAGAAATAAAAAATTTTAAAATACAAATCAAAGTGCTAATATATAATTTCATTCATCTTGCAATCATTTGAGTCAATTTTACCAACACAACACTAAAGATAAGATTTTTACATCCAAAACTAGCTACACAATAATAGAATGCTCTCAAAATATATAAAATAAAAAATCAACAAACTTATTAGGGATAATCTTCAACCATCACATCATAAGCAAAATCCAACTTGTCACCAACAAATATAATGCATATATTTGAATAAGTATAATATAATAAAAAAATATAAAGTGAATAAAAAAATTAAAAGATTAAATATCATATAAAATGAGAAATATATAAACTATCATTTCATATACACCTAATAGTAGTTTTTGCTAACTACCAATCATAAATACAATTGATGTTTGTTTAAAATTAAAATAACAGATGGGAAGACCAAGTTATCATTTCTCCAAGTGCATCCTTAAACCTCTATAAAAGATCATATGCGTTGTCTAACAGCAAGAGCATGGTTATGTCGTCAAGTAATAAAATATCAAATCGATAAAGACTGATAATTAAACACTAGTCAAGTTTGCAAAGCAAGTTATCTAGATGATCAAAAGTTGTTTGAAGTCACGAATGAGTGAGAGAGAGAGATAGAGAGAGAGAGAGAGATCCAGTGAGAGCAAATGTTCAAACAGGGTGGAATTGGCTTGGGGAACCTATTCTAGAATTTTGGTTTCATTATGACGCTAGTTGATGTTCTATGTATAGTTCATCTCCTTATCTCAATGCATATGCTCTTGTAGGGATTCTAACCTAATTGCCGATATGGACCCTTGAAGGTTACACCGGAGTGTTAACACCACTTTAAATTTTATTAAGTAAAGAGGTAACATAGAAAGTCCGATTAAAGGGATACCTTTTGTCACATGAGGGCCCCCGGTCATACAGTCTAGATTATACAAGTCTCTTCCTAACATTAAATTGGAGAAAACTCATTGAACTCGAATTAGCTATTCCCTTGCAGAGAATTGGCCTCCAATACAAGGTAATGACTCTAGAAAGTCCTGTTAAAGGGATATCCTCTGTCACTAAGGGTCATCCAGTCATACAATCTAAAGCATTTTCTCTACATGGTGATCAATCTTTTACATCCAAATGCATTCACCACACACACATTAAATCAAACAAGAGAAAGGCACAACATAATAGAACAAGTCATAGAACAAGGAAATGGGCAAATTCATAGTTCATACATTAACATCACATCATAAATATTCTCTACATTTTAGATTCCGGAGGATCTACTCCATAGCATAGGAAATACAACCACAAGACATGAAAATAGAAATCTATAACTCAATACAGGAAATAGAGAGAAGAGAAAGCTTAGTGAGATGTTGCCGATGTCTTCGGATGAAATCCTAGCTCAAATGGTGGACGGATCATCAAATTCTACCTTGTGGGTTCCCTAAAAGGGAAAACCTTCTCCCCTCTTGAAAAGGGGATCTTCTTCCCCTTTTATAGGTCCCCCCACACAAGACATAAACAATGCAACACAGTCATGCCTCATGGGCACGATCGTGTCATGACAACCTAGGTGAAGCAATGCACGACCGTGCCTCATGGGCATGGCCAAACCGTGGAGGGTTCTGTTTTAACTCTTGGGAAAAGGCATGACCGTGCTTGGGAGGCACGACCGGACCGTGATGCATGCTGGAATTCCTGGAGACTCGGCTAAAGAAGGCATGACCGTGCTTGGGAGGCACGGTCGGACAGTGAAGCTTGCTGAAAATCCTGGAGTCTCAAATGAAGAAGGAACGATAGTGCCTCAGAGGCATGACCACACCATATGGCTTCCTGGAATTCATGGAGAATTGGCTGAATAAGGCACGGTCGTGCCTATGAGGCACAACCATGCTATGGCTAAATAAGACACGATCGTGCCTCACAGGCACGACCATGCTTTGATAATTTCTCTCCAAACTTGCTCCAATATCCAATATGCTCTATTTTCACTTCAAAATGTGTCCTATCAATCAAAATATGAAAAGAGTAGATCTCCGAACGAAAGGAGTAAAAGAAATCACATCATAATGAAATAGGGTGTGATATTATAAATCATGCTCATGAAATATAAGTAAATATGTGACAAACAATGCCTAGAAACATACATAATCTACGCACATCACACCCCTAGACTTAAACCTTTGCTTGCTTTCAAGCAAAAACCTTTAATCTAGATTCATGTGGCGAAATGATGCATCATAATTCCTAGTGAATTAGGCTAATCCTATCATATAATTTAATTGATGAGCATGATATAAAAAATGTTTGAGAATAACCTAAGTAAGTTTTTCGTGCTCGGTGCAATGAGTGACCTATATTTTTCAAGTATCAATCTCCAAGTCTAGTTAAGTCGTCATCTAACCATATTCCTTATGCCTCTGGCGATAAACACTTATCTGCCACACGCATAGTTCATCCCTCTCAAAGTATACACAAGGTCTCAAAGGATTGCTCGGAATCAAGATAAATATAACACTTATTTTCCCA
>JBBUKS010040340.1:0-10616 GCA_038050645.1 Hedychium gardnerianum | reverse complement strand
TTATAAATAGAAATATGATACAACGAGTCCATACAACAATCATCATATGATTGGCTCTAGGGCTCTCACTAACAGTTTGCAACTAATTTTGCGACGAAAATGGAATCATCGTAAAAAATTCGAATTTTGCGATGAATTTTGCGATGAAAATGGATTCGTCGTAAAATATCATAAAATCACTATTATATCGCAAATTTACAATGAATTCTATTTTAGTCGCAAATTTGCGACGAATTCTGTTTTCATCATAAATTTGTGACGAATTTTGTTTTTCGTCGCAGATTTGATTTAATGACTTATAAACTTTTCGTTACAAAGTTGCGACTATATTTGGGACGAAAAATGTTGTCGTCGCAAAATTTGCGATGATTTTATTCATTTTCGCCGTAAAATTTGGCGACGCCTTTTTTGGGACGAAATTTTTTTCGTCCGATATTAGTTTTGTGACATTTTTTTTTTAAATTCGTTGCAAAATTCATCCCAAATTTGCCCTTTTTGTAGTGATTTATTGTCTTCTTTCAAAGCGGCAGAGCTGAGGGATTGCTTTCCTAAGGAGATCTCTGTCACATGATCCCACAAACCCTGAGTTGTCTTCTCTTACTATGTGGCGAAAAATTAGAACTGATCCATTAAGATCTGTGATAGTCTATTGCTCCCCAATCTACTTTCATAGGTGATGTTGCCAAAAACATGATGTGGGAAATAGAAAGTGCACGATTCTATCATCAAAGAATAAAATATCGATCCATAGGGATAGTTGACAAAACACTAATTGAGTTCATGAAGCTAGTTATCTAGACAATCAAGGGTTGTTGAGGTCATGAACGAAGGCTTAAGAGAACGAGAGAGAGGGAGGGAGAGAATTGATAGGGTTGAGAGAATTTAAGCGACATGAAGTAAATGAGGGAGAGAATTAAATGAGGGAAATTATTCTAGGAATTTGGTTTCACCACAATGATTGTAAACATCTAATATATGTTTGGTTTCCTATCCTCAATGATTATTTATGTAGGTAGACTATCCTATGGTATCCGATGTGAACTTTTAGTACTACACCGGCATATCCATTCCAATTTGTTGTCTACTTTCATAGCTACAGAGCTGAGGGATTTCATTCCTAAAGAGATCTCTGTTATAGTCACATGATCCCACAACCCTTGAGTTGCCTTCTCTTACTATGTGGCGATGAATTGGAACTGATCCATTAAGATCTGTGATAGCTTATTGCTCCTCATGGCATATCGATCTACTTTCGTAAATGACTCTCCACGTCTCGGGTTTTCTATGGGTTGGAGGATTGAGTTCTCATTTTGATTTATCCCTGCATCTCATGGGATACTAATCTTGTGCTTTTGGCATCAGGATCATGTGTACATAGTAACCACAAACACACAAATCATTAAATAAGAAACATGCAAACTCTATAGATTTAATGAAATAGTGTTGACATATCAATAGGGTTAATCCCTAATCGTAGAATCAAGAGTCTACTCCATAACAAGGGAAATGAAAGGAGCATTCTTACAATCCAAAACAAAGAATAAAGAGGAAGAAATGTTTGGCGAGATTTGCAAGAAATGTCTTCGAAAGAAATCCTTGCTCTAGAGGTGGATAAATAGTCTTGATAGATGAAAATGGATGCTTTAGGGTTTCCCCAACAAGGGGAAAACCATCTCCAAGGAAGGGGCAGAGGCCCCAGGTCCCAGATGTCCCAAGCAAGAGTTTGCTTAATACTTTTATATCTCCCGCAAACTATCCAGACCTGCAAGATTTGTTAGGCTCTGCCAAAACCCATGTTTCACTAATTAGATCTCATTTTCTCGGTTTGGACTCTGATGTTGATGTGCATAGATTATATATACTTTTATGCATTATTTGACGCACATCTTCTTGTATTCATTGATTATGATATACTCTATCACACACTATGTCATCATATTATCATGCTTTCACTCTATGTTGTTTGAAGATTTGGTCTTTTTCTATATTCATTGACAGGACGTGTTTGGAGCAAAAGTGGAGGAAAAATGAACATTGGAGCAGTAAAGGACAGTCTATCAACTAACATGGTCGTGTCTCATTGGGACACGACCATGTCTCCTAGGAGCACCAGCTACCCAACATGAAGATAGGCATGACCGTGTCGTTAGGCACAGCCGTGTCATACCCACAGAAGATTTCCATGACACGACCATGCTTGAAAGGCACAGCCATGTTTCCTCCAGCCGTGCTAACAACTTAATCTTCACGCTATGGTTGTGCCCAAAGGCACGACCGTGTTCCAGGGTCAGGAATTTACACAGTCGTGCCTCATCCACTAAAGAAGCCCAAGGGTCAGCCGTGCCTAGGAGGCATGGTCGTGCCTTCTCCTTTGCCCATTACATGCCACAACCATGTCTGTCTTGGAGACACGACCGCGTGATTGAAAAGAAGGGGTTGTGCCCCTACCTATATAAGGGGATTTTTCATTCCTTTTAACTATATTTGGTTTGGGGTTCATCCCCTCTCCTTGGGGAAGGGTTCTCCCTTTACGGGAAAACCCTAGAGCTTCCATCTCCATCCACCTTGACAATCCGTCCACCTCTAGAGCAAGGCGACATCCTAAAGACTCCAACAATCTTCTTGATAAGCATCTCTTCTCCTTATATCTCAGATTTTGGGTTATAAGAATGCTCTATTTCATGTCTTTGGTTTGTTCTTCCTTTTTCATGGAGTAATCTTTGAGCTCTAAGATGTAGGGAGTAATTATAATGTGACATTGATGTAAGAACTAAGTATGTGCCAATTTCCTTGTTCTATGATGTGTTCATGAATTGTTCTATATGTGTTGTGTCTTGTATGTGTTTGATGAAATGTGTAAGTGGTGAATGCATATCAATGTGAATGATGGCAAAAAGGAGAATCGCTCACCCCCAACGCCCCCGCCAGTCTATCCCAAGACCAACACGGAGGAGGTAAAATATGGTAGCTACTAGCTAGAATTTGACCCGTAGACCTCATGATGGCAACACCTCATGCACTAGCCATCAGCCCATTCCATGGGGACCGCATATGGATGTGAATGATTTGTCGTTATGTAGAGGAGATTCTTTGGATTGTATGACCGAGGTGCCCTTAGTGATAGAGGGTAATCCTTTAACCGGACTTTCTAGAGTCATCGCCTTGAATTGGGGATCAATCCTTCATAAGGGATTATCTGATTAGCGTTTAATGAGTTTGCACTAATTCAATGTTAGGAAGTGACCTGTGTAATCTAAACTGTATGACCGAGGGGCCCCTAGTGACAATGGGTATTCCTTTAATCGGACTTTCTATATTACCTCTTCTACTTGGCAACATTGAAGTACAAATGGTGTAAACACTACAATGTAACCGTCGTGAGGTCATACCAATAATTTGGTTAGAATCCCTACAAGATCATAAACATGGAGGGTAAGAAAGTGAATATGCATTAGGGACATTAACTAGCATTAGAATGAAACTAAAAATCCTAGAACCATCTCCCTAAGCTCATCCCCTCTTTGAAGACTCTCTCTCCCTCTCTCCTTCTCTCTTGCATTTGTGACCTCAAGCAAACTTCGATTGTCTATATAACTTATTTTGTGAACTCTTTAGTGCTTAATCAACAGTCCTTTTTGGTTTGATATTTTTATTACTAACGATGTAATTGTGTACTTACAGTATTGTAAAAACCTAGTAGTACATCATGACCCCCAATTGAATGAAAAATCACAGTTGATTCCAGAATGAATTTTCAACCCTTCAGTAGCTACAATTATTCGTATGTCTATTCCTTTCACTCATCTTATACCCTCTTGGTTTAGGACATGGTCTATATTTCAGTTCCCACTAGGCTAACTATATCACACCTACCCCAAGTATTAGTTCCTTTTCCTGTAGATTCAAATTACTCAAACATATGTCCAAGAAGATAATCCTCTTGACATATTTTTGCTTTGGCCAAAGACTTACGAGT
This sequence comes from Hedychium gardnerianum, assembly GCA_038050645.1. Lineage (NCBI taxonomy): Eukaryota > Viridiplantae > Streptophyta > Magnoliopsida > Zingiberales > Zingiberaceae > Hedychium > Hedychium gardnerianum. Next base: position 6,640 of record JBBUKS010040340.1, on the reverse strand, counting down.
AATAATCCTAACAAGTGATCATATGGTATATGTCTCCTTATAAAAGGAGTGGTGAATCCTCTATAGGCTATTCAAATACCTTTGGGCATTTTGACTTATACCCAATAATCTCGTAACTACACCCCCGAGGGAATGTATGACAAAGATGTCAAAGCATAAGCCTCCATGACCAAGGTGATTTGAATACCTCAAGTTGAAGAAAACTTTCACTCGAGCTGCAAGGAGATCTTCATTGACATGTATAGTACCACATAAACTCTCATAACAAATCACATCCAATGAAATAGTTACCCTTAACCAACATCCATATGTTAACTCTCAGCATCTCAATATTTTCAGCCAGTAAGGATCAGTTGTTTGGATAAACCAAGGAGTATAATAAATGTTAGTCTCACATAATTGATAATGTCTAGTCTCATCAATTCATCGACTAGGGAAAATTCCAATACATACATAATTATACATGATGAAATACCCACTAGTTGTGATCCAATCACAATTTCTGTCATACTATGCACTGTATTGTGGACTTCAATAATTGAGTTTAAGATCAAATCATATACATAGAGAATATATACCCAATTAGTGAATATTATTTATCCAATAAATCATACAATATCTAAGGTGATTTCCTTAGGACACCTTTCAAATATAACAAAACCCCCCTTTTTCAGGCCATGTCTCCCCGAAACACACCCATACGCCACCCCTCTCCTCCAAACTTCTTCTCCCTCTCCTTCCAAGCTCAAGATCTAGTGCACAAAGTTGTTCCCCAAGCCCTAGATATCTTCTTGCTCCTTCTTCTCCCCCTTCCTTCTCCCTTAAGTCTTTGTCCCTTAAGCCTCTCTTCCTCAAGATCAATATGAGATTTCAAGCAACCACCTCCTTCTCCCTTCTCTTCCTCCCTTCCCAAGCAATCTCCTCCTTCCCTTGAACTCCCCTGTTTCCTTTTCTTATTCCCTAAACTTAAATCCCCCCTGTTTTCTTTTTCTTTCAAGTGTCCATTTCAAAATGTTAAAGCGATTTATAAAGGGAGATGCATCAAGCAAGGGAGACAAGTCCAACAAAAAATGCACGAGTAAAGCTGTGGACAAAGGAAAGTGAAGGGCATGAAGGTATGGACAATCCTTATGGCATTATATTTAAAAACAATGAGCATAAATCTCGTTGACACTCTTTTTAAGCATAAGATTGTTTGTACATGATACATTGATAAAGATATCTTAGAAACCTTAGGGATTAAGGATGATGTATATTGGATGATAAATATATTAGGTTGTGATGATTTGATGAATTTGAGATACCCAACCTACCCTAGGATAACCCTTGAGTTCTTGAGTTCATCTCTCATGTACTGGTCACTGTTCGAGCTAGCTAGACTAGTCCCCATGATTTACCTCCTCTGTGTTAGTCCTGGATGGATTGACGGGGGCGCTGGGGGCGAGCGTTTCTCCTTTTTGCCACAATTGAATTCTTGAGTTCAATTGAAGCGAACATTTCAACTGACGATAATGATAAGGATATGATAAGTTTTCGATTATTAAATATAGAATATGAGTGGACCTTAGAAGAATTTAACTTATGCTATGGTTTTTCTTGTTGAATGTCGAGGTTAATTCCTACAACTTTTAATGGCAAATCCTTTTGGGAGGAGATCGCTGATTGGGAAGAACCATATGTTCCCTCCCGGGCCAAAGCAACATGTCTCCAAAATCCAGTTTTCTGCTACCTCTATCGAGTTATGAGTAAAACCATCTTTGGCTATGGAGATAGCGAAGGGGTGGTAAAAAAAAGTGAACTATTTTGTCTTTGGACCATGGTTTATTATGTTTACATCGATACTAGTTTTCATTTCATCCTCCACCTTTTTAAAATTGCAAAAACTCCTACAGGATCCATAGTTTTTGGTGGCTTAACCATCCAAATAGTTGTGACCCTAGGATGTGATTTAGATGGACTTGAAATAATTCATGGTAGCTCGAAGATTGATTGTTGTCACACCGCAAGAGCACGGTAATGTCGTCAAGTAATAAAAAGATATCGATCCCACAGGGATTGTGGACTAAACACTCGTGATTTGGTGAAGGAAGTTAACTAAACTAATCGAATTGTGAGCTTGTGAATCTTAAGAGAGAGAAAATGTGGGAGAGTGCTTAAGAGAGAGATAGAGAGAGAGAGAGTTGAGAGGTCTAGGTCCAAGTGATGTGTGAGGATTGGTTTGGGGAGTGATTCTAGGCTTTCAATTTCACTATGATGTTTAGATAATGTCCCTATAACATGATCATCTCTTAATTCTCAACATTACTCTTATGAACTAGGGTACATTTCTATGTCAAGGTCTTTTAACTCTAGAAAGTGGAATACGTGTCGATGCCCTCTGTCACTAAGGGCACAAGTGTTCAGTTAAATGAGAATCCTTTGTCACTAAGGATCTCCCGATTATCCAATCTAGTAGCAACCCTAACATAGAAGCAAAACCCTAGATCTACATGCATCATTCACATACACATTTCGTCAAACATGCACAATGCATAATACACATAGAACAAGAGATAACATCTCATAGAAATGGGAAATTGGCATATCAATAGTTCATACATCATCAATCACATCATAGTTACTCCCTAACCCTAGAGTACACAAGATCTACTCCATAGAAAGGGAAAGAAAACCAAAAGACATGAAGATAAACATTCAAGCCCTAATCTAAGATGAAGAGAAAAAGAATGCTTAGCCGGTTGGAGTCTTGGTCTTTGGGAGTCCTCTCCTTGCTTAGATGATGATGAATCGGAGAAATCTGCTATGAATCACCGAAGAAATCTCTGTAAGATGAAGTATAAAGGACCTAGGGTTCTCCCAAAAAGGGAAGAACCACCTCCCCTTGTGAAAGGGGAAAAAAACCGTTTTATACCTTTGAGGCACGACCTAGGTCACTCCTAGCACACAGTTGTGTCTTTGAGACACGGACGTGTCTTGAGGCTCTGATGGTTAGAGGCACGACCGTGTCTGGGACACATGGCCCAGGGTTGAGGAAGAGTTTCTAGTGAGACATGGCGATGTCTGTTAGACATGACCGTGCCTTGAGTCTTCCTAGACTAGTCACATGACCGTGTTTGGGAGACACAACCGTGCCTTGACTTAATGCACAGGTGTCACACAGTCGCGTATGGGAGACATGGATGCGCCTTGAGCTTGTACTTCTCTTGAGGCATGCCCTAAATCTGGTCGTGTCTAGGGGACACGACCTGGACTCTGGCTTCTTGGCTTCCTGCTATACTTTCTGCTCTATTTTTCTACTTTGCTCTCCGTGGAAGTTCTGTTTCACTCTGAAACGCATCCTATAAATGAAAACACAAGAAGAGCAGATCTCCGAAAAATATGGAGTAAAAAGCATGATAATATTATAAAATGAGGTGTGATAGTGTAGATCATGTCAATGAAATATAAGAAGATGTGTGTCAAACAATGCATAATCTACGCACATCAAACCCTCCATTCACATGCCTTCAAGTAGCCACCCTCTTTCTAGGTTTAAATTTTTCGCATTTCAATACATGAGAGAACATTTCAAGAGAGAGGAATTTTAAAAGATCATTAATTTCATGGAAGTGTAAAGGAATGATTGGAAGAAAAAAGAGGAATTTTGGGCTATAGTGAGACAAACTCATATAGAAATTGTCTCTATGTACAATTATCATAAAAACTTGGAAAATAAGGGTTGGATACCTATTCTAAATGGATTTGAAGGATTCACAAATTTCCCCCTAGCTCCACCTTATTGATTTCATTGGGACAATGAAATGTCTAAGTCTGGGGGAGAGTTGTATACATGTACATAGTTTTATTTTATTTTAGCATTTGCTTGAGTTAGATTGGTTTTATCACTACATTTGTTGTAGTTTGTTTGTTTTAGTTTAGTGACATGTCAGTTGAATCATCATCACATTTTATCATGACTTGTTCTTCTTATAAAAATACTAACACGCTCTTATCTAGATTATCATGTATTGTGATTTATTTGCTAGTTTGTTTAGTGAAATATTTTTTTCTATCTATAGTAGCATAAAGTGAGCATGTATGTAATTGTATGAGTTTGAGAATTAGCCTAGTCTTAGGATCTCTTTTACATTGTGCTTGATATTGATAGTTGATACATCTAAAAATAGTCATGCTTCATAGAACTGTACCAATACTTGTGTTCCTAAGTTGATTTCTCAATAACATTTTGGTTACTGGAGAAACTCGGATCACGTTAGCTTATTTGGAAAAATCAAAAATCCTCTACTTATTTTAGTGCTACATATTTTTACATACAAGCACATATAAAAATTAAAAACAAATGATGAATAAGGGTTAAAAAAATAGTTGTCGTGAGTGGAAACTAACAAGTTACCGCTTTGAGACTGAGTTAGGTTACTGGGGAAATAATTGTTATGTTTTTCTTGACCCGAGCTATCCTTTGAGACCTTGTGTAGTTGAGAAGGATGAACCATGCGTGTGGCAGATAAGTGCCTATTGTCGGGAGCATAAGGAACACAGTAAAATGATGACTTGACTAGGCTTGGGAGTTGATACTTGAAATATTAAGTCACTTATTGCACTGAGCAAGCAAAACTATTACTTAGGTCATTCTCAAACAAATCCTTATATTATGCTCACCAATGAAACTATGGGATAGGATTAATGTGATTCACTAGGGATTATGATGCACCTCATTGCCATGTGAATCTAGATTGCATGTTTTTACTTGAGGACAAGCAAAGGTTTAAGTCTAGGGGTGTGATGTGCGTAGATTATATATATTTTTAGACACTTTATATTGCACATCTACTTATATTTCATTAACATGATCTACTTTATCACACCTCATTTTATTATGATATCATGCTTTTTACTCCACATTGTTTGAAGATATGCTTTTTCGTTATTTTCATTGAAGGATGCATTTAAGAGCAAAAATGGAGCTTAAAGGAAAAGCAGAGCGAAAAGCATAACGAAAAGCAAGGCAAAAAGAAACTAGCCGGGCTAAGTCACCGGCCGTGCCTCAGTCCCGGTAGGAACCAAGGCCTCGGCCGTGTCTCCTAGGCATGGCCATGTGAAAACCCTAGGAAAACGTAAACACAGGACGTGCCTAAAAAGCACGATCGTGTTTAGCCTATCATGCTTCCTTAGCACCTGGTTGTGCCTCCCAGGCATGACCATGTATATATACTACCTTGCCTCAATACTAGGTCATGCCTCCAAGGCACGACCATGCGCCAGAAAAACACAAGGTCTAACCATTACTTCATTTTAGAGATTTCATCAACGATTTGAGGTAATTTTCTCCATTCCATCCATCAATCCAAGCAAGGAGAGCCCTGCCGAATACTAAGATGATATTCGGCTAAGTATTTCTTCCCTCTTCTCTCTAGACTAGGGCTAGAATGTTTCATTTCTTGTCTTTGTGCTTTCTCTCCTGGTTCATGGAGTAGATCCTTCTCATTCTAGGGTTAGGGAGTAACTATGATGTGATTGATGATGTACAAACTATGGATATGTCAATTTCCTATTTCTATGAGATGTTTACCTCTTATGCTATATGTGTTGTGTCTTATACATGTTTGAAAAAATATGTATGTGAGTAATGCATGTAGATTTAGGGAATTTTCTTCTATGTTAAGGTTGCTACTAGACTAGATAATCGGGAGATCCTTAGTGACAAAGGATTCTCAATCAATCGAACTATTATGCCCTTAGTGACAAAGGACATCGATACTTACCCACTTTCTAGAGTTACAAGACCTTGATATAGAAACTAACCCTAGCTACATAGGAGTAAGTATGGAGAATAAGGAGATGAACATATTATAGGGACATTATCTAGCATCATAGTGAAACCAAAAATCTAGAATCGCTTGCTAAACCAACCTTCAATAACTCTCTTCCCTCTCTTCTTAGACCTTGACCTCCCACACACACTCTCTCACTTAAGTTTACAAACTTTCAAACAATTCGATTAGTCTAGCTACTTGCTTCACAAACTCACTAGTGCATTAATCCACAATTCATGTTGGATTGATATCTTTTATATTACTGATGACATAACTGTGCACTTGCGGTAACGTAACAAGTTTTTGGCGCTGTTGCCGGAGACTATTGAGATCAATATTAGTGATTTAGTTAGCCTAAACCACTTTTCTTTTTGTTAATAAAATTTATAATTTATTTACTTGTAAATAATATTTTTGTTTTTACATATATAATCCAAAAACATTGCAATTTCATTTTATAAACATACATAATCCAAAAATATTTCATTTTTTATTTCTTGCTTTTATACTCTATATTCTTTCTTTCTCTTTACATGAAAACTTGATTTGGAGTTTGCTCTTATATGTGCAGAGCTATGAATAATCTATTGCCATTTGATCCAGAGATAGACAAAACTTTCAGAAGAAGAAGAAGAAATCTACAAAATAATCCAGAAGAAGAGCAAGTATAAATAGAAATGGAAAACAAACCACTCACAGACTATGCCACACCTTATGCAAGGCGCCTCAGGTCTAGTATCACCAAACCTACTATTGAGGTAAATAATTTTTAAATTAAGCCTGTGGTGATATCCATGGTGCAGCAAAATTAGTATGGGGGTGAACCC
>JBBUKS010040303.1:0-10617 GCA_038050645.1 Hedychium gardnerianum | reverse complement strand
CTCGTTTAATTTTTAAACGAGCTCGAACTAAGCTCATTTAATTTTTAAACAAACTTTTTTCGAGCCGATCTCGAACTAAGCTCGTTTAATTTTTAGACGAGCTTTTTTCGAACCGAGCTCGAACCCGTTCGTGAGTTATTTAATTTCATTACGAGTCGAGCTCGAGCTTAAGAATTAAAGCTCAAATCAAGTTCAAGCTCAGGGAAAACGAGTCGAGCTCGAGCTTGAGCCTTTTACTGTTCGACTTGGTTCGGTTCGATTACACCCCTAGTTAAGCTTAAGGATCGACCTGTCAATAAGGGCGGGGAAAAATATAAAAAATTTGGTATATTGTACTTATTGTACCGAAATATATCGAAATATATCAATTTTACGGTATACCAAAAATTTTAGTATAATATAATACTATACTTATCGTATCGAAATATATCGATTTTATGGTATACCAAAAATTTTGGTATGGTATTATACCGTACCAAATTTTTCGGTATCGATATAAGATTTATATCAAAATTTTTGGTATACTAGGCGATATTAAAATTTTACTATAAATGATATGAAATCAATATCAGAATTTCGATATACATATATAAAAATTTTAATATAATATCGATATAAAATAAATTTATAATGAAGAATTGATTATTCAATATACCGTATCAAACTATCCTTATCTATAATGAAGAATTTTAATCCTCTTACTTGTTAAGTTACATATTAACAATTATATTTTTCACATTATCAATTGAATATTTTCCATAATATATTGGGATAAGTAATACAAATTTAATATTATTTAATTCTCGATCGATTTAATTTCTTCCAAAAATTTAATGCTTTGCTTTCATTGAGAGTTGAACTCAAGACCTCCCGCTTACTAAACGGGTGCTCTAACCAACTGAGCTATGAAAGCTTGATGTGCTTATAGCCGTTAAAATAAATTTATCTTTATTATACAGGGTACAATTGGACTCACCCATCAATTTGTCGATGGCCAATACCAATAGCTCAATATGATGAATTCATGAATCGATAACTTGAGTTATAAGTCTTCGTGGGTGTTCAATTTAAGTAACAAATTTATTATAATAAAATAATGATTAATTTTCAGCGAGCGTATATTCTCGATTTTTTTTACCTTCAAGTTATTTGACGATCGACTATAAATTAATTATATAATTTATCTTTTTTCACATAACCTGAAAATAATTTATGAAAAATATCTAAGGTGAGCATAATTATTTTTTACCACGATAACTTGATTTATAGCTCTTTATATAGATGATATATCTTCGAGTTTTTTATTTATTTAATTTGCTTTTGATAGAAATTGATTTTGTGACATAATTATTAAAATGTTAGAGATTGATGCCCTCAAAGAAAGTGTCGGATGGATTAGATTAGTCTTCGTGAGGGAGTGCTTTCTGATTTATGAAAAAAAATTGTTGGGTTGTCAATTTAAAAAATTAAATATTTAAATTATAAAAAAAAATGGCCTCGAGTGGGAGGTGAAAGGGAAAAGAATAATTTATTTGGTGTATTTATTTACGTTAAGGAATATGAATAAGATTAATCTATTAAATCATTTATATAGAATAAGGATTGCAAATTAAATTATTTATTATCTAAAATATTCTATTTCTAATTTCTTCATTCCTAAATACCTTAAAAAATATATTTTTTTAAATCCCTAAAATATGTTGTGACATAAGATCACAATTGTTAAAATAAATATTTTTTTTATAAAATCAAACAAAACAACAAAAGAGTTTAGGATCCTAGAGAAATGTTTAATTTGTTGCTATATGATAAAGTTAATATATAAGAGAAAAATTCTCACAAAGAAATTTTTTCTTTAGTTTTACTTTCTACACTTTCAAGTAAACAAAGGGGTTAAAGTCTATCATTAAGATGATATTGTCCTATATATCTAGATGTTTTTCATTATTAATAATTATCTTTCAAGTTCAAATACCACGATCCAATAACATGCGTTCCAAATTCTAAGACCTATCAAACCTCTAATGTCTTAAATCTCTCTTTAAAGAATTAGAGAAGAGAAGTAGATTCAAAATGAAAGAATGTTACTTGACTTTAGGGCGAGTTTGATGAGAAAAGAAGTAAACCTTTAATGTCTTACATTACATGCCTAATCTTTAAGATGAAGATTGATTGACTTATCTTTGGTGGGTCAACTAGGACAGCAAATTTTAGGAGCCAAATCTTTGACTAGGAGATAGGTCAACCAATATTTTCTATTTGGTTGACCTAAGGAGTTAGATCTTGGAAGTTAGACTTTTTGGGGGATAGTCAACTCAAAGTTTCTTGTTGATACACCAAGAAAACCTTTTGTTTGAAGGTTGGTTGACCAAAACATTTGGTGAGTCAACCAAACAGTAGATATGAGTAGTTAATAAGATCAACTTAGACTTTTTGATAGTCAACTCAATCACTCTTAAGTGTCGCTGAATTTCATAGGCATGTTCAACCCAATTGCCCCATTTAGAGCAACAACCCAAGTTGTCGTAACGATTGGCCTACTACAAGCAAGCCGCCTAAGCCCAACCAACCTACTAATTGCCTAGTTCACCCATCACACCACCCTACTTGTCTCATCAAAATTGTTAGGTCCACTCGATTCAACTATGTTCGATTGGCCTAACCAAACTATTCAGCCCACTCAACCCAACTAATCTACCTAGCCCACTCGACTGACTCAACTAAACCTTTTAGCTAGGGATCAATCTGAAGCCTCAACTCACTGTCGAGCCAGATTGGGTACATGATTGGGCCAACAAAAGTAATATAGCAATGAACATGAAGTGAACATAGTTCAGATCCATTTCAGTGTTAGGTTGTGCTTACTTGGATAGAAAGTCAGGAAGAGAAGAGGAGAGAAAGACCCGCAAAATTAGCTTTTGTGTCGTCTTCCTCCTCCCCTAATATCTTCCATGCAAGTAAACTAATACTCAGTGATGACTCCATGAACATACCAAAGGAGACATTTATCTTTTGATAGATGACTGATCTGCAAGGATTAAGTAACCTCCCAATCAATATCAGAAATGAAGAACTACTACTGAATCTATCACTCACTTATTAATAATAGACACAGGGTGGTAAAAAGGCAAAACGCTCACTCCCAGTGCTCCCATCAATCTGTCTCAGGACTAACATGAAGGAGATAAATTAAGAGAACTAGTCTAGCTAGCTCGAACAATGACTAATAACAAACACATAATCATTATAATATTAAATATTATTTCTCCATTTGATAGACTTACATGTTGTAGTCATGGATGTGTTTATTATAAGTTCGGTATATTGGATGTAAATCCTATGTTGGTAGAAATTTGTTAACCGGCTTTTCCGTTATTATTGATGGGCGGCTGATAACAAAATTGAATTCTGAGATTATATATATGAGTTATGATCTCCATAAGATCATTATCACATATAATTCTTCTTTCTATTATCCAGAGAGGAGATACGACATTCGTCCTTCTGATTTTTATGGTAGATCAAGCTCCGCTACGATTTTCTCTTCTTGATATGCCGATTGTTCTAGCAACATTAAGGGATGTCGTTGAATCTCAACACGGGTCAGAATTTATAATTTTATCGCTTTTGCATTTCATTTTGCATGTTTCAACACGGGTCTTATTTTTTTTTATTATCTAGATAAATTTTTTACTTAATACACTAAACTAAAGTTCATCTCATCCGCACCAAAGCCTAGCTCATTTACTTAATTCTCTATGCTAAATAACAAACGACAGAATAGAAGCCCCAATTCTAATTCCTAAATTCGTCCCGTATGCATTGCATAGACTACTACTTAGTAGAAACATACCAAAAAGACAAATGAATCCATAGGAGAAAGACCTTGCTGCATAATATAGTATTTTTCTACCATTATTCCAACCAATTAGATAATGTTAATAATTTTTTTAACAGAACGATATTACTAATCAAATTACAAAGGTGTTTCAGTTTGCTATAGAAAGAGATGACATATTGATTTTATTAGATAAAACTATAAATAAGATATATTATGATATTGGTGATAAAAATAAAACGAACGCCCTCTATGATCTTGACTTTCATACACGAGTTGTATATGATTATGCGATAGCTCCTAGAGCCAGAAGTTGACCTAATTCTTCATCCACTGATATGCACGAGTTATGATTAGAAAATTAAACATTGAGAGATCATGTCACAATATTAGAGCAGTCGATAGATGATCGGGTCGGGATGATAATAGAGTAGTCAGAGTGGTTGATGGAGCGATCGATGGATGATCAAGTTAGGACAATAGTCGACCAACAAATATGAGAATTCTTTGATCATTATTCATTAATGAGTCTTTCTGCTTTTCCAACACCGCATGATTTCGATTCACAAGAGACTCAAAACCCAAACTCTCCTAATAAGTAGAATTCTGATGTGCGTTGACATTCACCTTCATTTTTGTATTTATCAATTATTAAACATTAAAATTAATTTTGTTAATTTTGATATTATATGCAATTCTAATTATAGAACTTCAATACTTGAATCATCGATAATTTGATACTATATTATAGAATTAAGGTATATATTCTTTTAAAGCAATGTTAAATTTAGGTAGTGATTTAGTTTATGCATTTTTTAATAAGAATTTTAACTTTGTATATATTCATTTTAACATTAACTTTATTATTTGTGCATTATTCTAATATTATATCCTGTACTTATTTTATTTAATAATCTATCATATTCTAGTGACGTGGGATTGGATGATAAAATAATTTTATTTTTTAGCATGATGACATACATTTGGATATGATTTGTAAAGTGGATATGGTTTGACGATAAAATTTGGATATGATTTGTACTATGAATATTATTTGTAATATGATTTAGGGTTGCGAATGTTGATTGTATCTTGTCTATTGTATATTGGTTGTGAATGGTTTGTATGTATTGGTTGTGAATAGTTGGTATGTATAATGAATGTTGATGTTAATGTAATTAGGGTATAAATAAGGAAAATAGAGAAAGTATTATCGAAATTTATAAGAAAATTAAAATTTTCATCACTAATTTTCTTATAAATTTCGATAGTATTTTTTCTATTTTTCTTATTTATACCCTATTTACATTAACATCAACATTCATTATCATACCAACTATTCACAATCAATACATACAAACCATTCACAACCAATACATACTACTATATATATATATATATATATATATATATATATATATCCACAAAATAGCGACCAAAATTATATTTCGGTCGCTGTTTTGTGGTATATTTCGGTTGTTATTTTGTGGACGATTTTTTATTTATTTAGTGATTGAAATATATCTTGATCATAAATTTTATGGCTTTTCTTTTTTCATCTAAATCGGTCGTTAAATTTATTTAGCGATCGAATAGTGATGAATAATTTGATCACTAAATGTGATTTTTTTTTATTCGGTCAAAGATCCTTAATATACTAATCTACCTATTCCGAGAGGGAAACATGCAAAATATAAATAAAGTCAAAGAAATGAGAAAATTAATGATAAAAACATTTGCCGTAATAGTTGTGATCAGTAAGAAAGAACACAAATATAATTCACTTTATAAGACTATTTGAAGATATAGTTTAGTAATACAAAATAACACATTTTGTAGTAATGCAAAAATAACTCACTTTATAAGGTTGTTTGAAGATATAGTTCAGTAATGCAAAAATAAAATTGTTTGAATATTTAGTTTAGTAATGCAAAAATAACTCATTTTATAATGTTGTTTGAAGATATGATTTAGTAATAAAAAATAACTCACTTTACAAAATTATTTAAATATACAATTTAATGATTAAAAAATAACTCACTTTATAGGGATGTAATAGTAGTATGATTATTATATTATAGTTATGGTGTTAAATCATCAAAGTAGTTAATCAAATATTTAATATTTAAATAGATAATATTTAATATTTAAATTTTATCTATGATGTATTGTAGAATTTTTTTTAATGAAATAATAAATTTAATAATGTTAGTTATTTAGACTCGTATTTTTAGATTTATTTTGATGATCGATAGAATTTTTTTATAAAATCGGATTAATTATTTTTAATATTAATTGATTCAAAAAATAATATCTGAATTATAATTTTTTTTAAAAAAATAATGTGATTATTGTCTTTATAATGCAAAAAATTATCATTTAGTTTAGTAATAATATTTCAAAAAGTTACTGGTAATTTTTGTCTATTTGTTAACTTTATTTTAGGTATCCAACTAAATTTTAGTTAAAAGTTAACTAAATGGTAAATTATACATTACATTCTTATTCTTTTAATTTCTTACTTGACTTTTACATATATAAAAAGTTTCTATTTAATAATATTAAACTCTTAAGAATTTCGATAAACATATTATGATCAAATTAGATTTTAGTAAGTTAAGATTATAAATTAGTATCACTTTTTTTTAAAAAATAAATCATCAAATAGTTAAACAGATTTGATCTCTATTTAGTGGACTAACACTTGAATTAACAACACAAAATAATTATCATTAAAAAAGTAAATCTCAATTAAATGATCTAATATTTTATACATGAAGGAAGGTTTAGATTATTGGATATGAATTTAATGTGCATATCCAACAATCATATTCATTAATATTAATGGACTATTAATAATGAATGTGCTTTAAGGTGGATGGTCCCTATATGATGTGGTCCCTATATGATGGGCTGGTATATAAGGAAGAAACTTGCTTTGATTTGGACATCTTGAATCAAGAGGGTTTTGAGAGCTTCTTTTTCCTTGAACTCTTCCCCCATTGAGACCAAGCTTTGGTTGCTGCCCAATCTTGTAGAAGACTTCCGCTGCATTGCAGGAACTCCGACGACAAGTAAGATACAATGACCCTTGCGATGGATTCAGGTTAGCTTTCTCTTGCCGTTGCATTTGGATTTTAGTTTTTGCCTTATAATTGATGATAGCTAGATTATGTTGTAGATGCATGCTTTAGTTTTGTTTCGATGTATTACAATGATTTCAATTGGAATCAGAGATTAGGATAAACTTTCAATTGGATGAGTGAATCGATGTATATCCATCGAATAGGAGATTGGAAAACCCTAGGATATAACCTAGATTTTGAGTTTTTCGCATTATCCGCGAAGAACGCAAATAATAGCGAAATTTTAAGATTTTTCGAGCTGAAAAATCATGTTCTGAAAACCAAGTTTGCTGCTATCACTTCACTAATTGATTGGTAAGCGTGAATTTGGGCACAGAATGCTCCCAAGTCGATTGAGCTAACCAATCGATTATCATAAGGACCAATCGATTAGGATGTCCAGAATCACACACAGAAAGAACTGGAATCGATTGGGTGATTGATTGATGTTCACCAATCGATTGTCATGAGGATCAATTGATTGCTAAACCTGGGTTGTGAACAGTAGAGTTCCAAATTGATTGGGCAAATCGATTGGTTAACACCAATTGATTACCATAAGGAGCTAATCGATTGTTGAACTTGAGGTCGGATATAGAAGGTCTTGGAATCAATTGGGTTGATTGATTGACGTTCACCAATTGATTGGCATAAACACTAATTGATTGCGGTTCATTGGGTTGTCCATAGAAGGTCTCCATATCGATTGGTGGATCGATTAATGTTCACCAATCGATTGGGCCAATCGATTGGGGTGGATAAACTCATGAACAGAAGCCTTCCGAGTTGATTAGGGAACTTGATTGCTGGTGGCCAATCGATTGGTGTGTCCAAAAATTGGCATATAAAGAGTATCAATCGATTACTACCTTATGGAAATTGATTGGGTAGTGTGTCAATCGATTAATAACTGATTAGCTCAGTTTTCAGTAGTTCCTTTTCATGTATTCTTCTTCGTTCTTGCTACTTAGTCGAACATATACTATCTCTAAAGTCAGAACTATTAGGAAAGCTAAGAGTATTAGTGTAGATGGATGTATATCCATACTAAGGGTGATTGACCCAAAGGAAAATCATTCTTATGCCAGATATATATTTAAGGAAGCTTACAAATTAAGTTAAACTTCTTGATCATGCCGGTAGTGTGTCGGCCCAAAGGAAGGGACACAATGTAGCCGGTCAAGGGTATTGTGAGTAATGCTAGAAAACATAAGTTAATTAAGGAAGCTCATACATAAGGTTAAGGGTATTATCGACCTAAAGGAAGGCGCGTTGTGTGACAGATGAAGGAAATTGTGAGTTATTTAGAAAGTACCACTAGCAAATTATAATTTAGTTCGAAGACTTAATATAATGTTGCACAAGATATATCATTTAATGTTCATAAAGTTATATGTTTGTTTGACGTATTTTGTTATTGCACAACTATAAAGATACATGTATTGTTTGTTAAATTGAGTTATGGTCTTTGTTTTTGTTTATGTAGTATCCTCAATGTCTACTAATCTGAACAACATCCCCGTGCTCACTGGCACAAACTTTGGACAATGAAAAGAGCATATAACGGTACTATTAGGCTATATGGATCTAGACTTTGTATTTAGGCATGATCGTCCTGCACCTTTGATTAGTGATTTCACTGTGCATTAAAAGGTGATCTATGACAAATTGGAGCGATCAAATCACATGAGTCTAATGATCATGAAGATGTCCATTCCAGAATCACTTAGGGGTTCGATAACCGAGAATGAAGATGCTAAAACCTTCATTAAGGAGTTGGCAAACCGATTCGTTTCAAATGAAAAGGTCGAGACTACTACACTTCTCACGAAATTAATGTCCATATGGTACAATGGGAAGGGTAGCATTAGGGAGTATATCATGGAGATGTTGAATTTGGTTATAAGGTTTAAGACACTAAAGTTGAAAATGCCCGAAGGCGTATTTGTGAACATAATCATAATCTCTCTACCTACACAGTTCACTCCTTTTAAGATAAGTTATAACATCAAAAGGAGAAGTGAACACTGAATGAGCTCATAGCTCAGTGTGTGCAAGAGAAGAGAGATTAAGGCATGACACATCTCATAGTGCTCACTTTGCATCTTCATCTCAGTATTCGAATAAGAAGAAGAGAAAAAAATAAAAATAAGAGTAAGGGTAAACAACTTGCAGTGACTGAGATTTTAGGGCATAAGGTGCAAAAGTAATAAAATCTTGACCCAATTTGTTTCTTTTGTAAAAAAAAAGGTCATCTGAAGAAGGATTGCCTCAGATATATCAACTGGTGTGTCAAGAAAGTATACTTCTTAACTTTGTTAGTTCAGTTAACATAGCTACTATACCTAATAACACTTGATAGATAAATATGGATGCAACTACTCATATAAATGTAACTATGCAGGGTTGCCTCAGGAGTCGAATGTTAATTGATACTGAAAGATTCATCTATACTGGAACTGGCAACAAGGCGAAAGTAGAGGCGATAGGTGCCTTTAGAGTTTGTTTAGAAAATAATGTACTTTTGAATTTGAAAAATACATTTGTAGTATCGTCATTTAGACAAAACTTAATTTCTATTTCATGTTTGGACAAATTCGGATACACTTGTTTATTTGAAAATGAAAATTTTAGTATTTTTTAAAATTTTATTTTATGTAGTAGGTTTTTGATTGACAAACTATATACATTAGACACTTAAACTCATACGGATAATATTGTGATGCATAGTATATGTGTGAAGCGTGGTGTGACAAGTGAAAATTCATCCATATTGTGACATAGACATTTAGAGTATATATCTAAACAACGCCTAGAAATGGTTAATGTCATTAAGAATTCTTGATTTCCTTGATATGTGAAATTTTGGAATCAACATTGAATGTATTAAGGGAAAAATGACTAACAAAAGTAATACGGGTTCAAGGTGGAGTAATGTTGTCTTAAAACTAATACATACAAATATATGTGAATTATTCCCTGAAGCTTCTTGGAATGATCAATCATACTTTATTAGCTTTATAGACGACTATTTCCGATACAGATACTAATACTTTATTCACGAGAAGTCGCGATCATTGGACATGTTCAAATATTTCAAAGCTGAAGTTGAAAATTAACTTGGTAAGAAGATTAAAACCGTTAGATCAGACCATGGTAGTGAATACTATGGTAGATCTAACGGATCAGGTGAATAACATCTTGGGTCATTTGCGAATTATCTTGTAGAGTGAAGAATCGTGGTGTAATACACCATGTCTGGACCCCTCAGCAGAATGATGTAGCAGAGCAACAAAATTGGACCCTAAAAAATATGGTGAGAAGTATGATTGCATTTTCTTCTCTACTAGAGTCTTTATAGGGTGAGATACTCAAGACTATGGTTTACTTATTCAATAGAGTTCCTAGTAAGGCGATAACGAAAAGCCATACGAGTTATAGACAGGTAGAGCGCTTAGTCTTGACATCCCACATGTCATACAAACTTTTGTCCATCCGTTTAATTGTTTCAATCTACACCAGCACACGAAGGAAATCACAAATTTTGTGACAATAGATATAGATATGGTGTAATATTTAAACCTAACTTACTACATCTGCTGAGTGATCAAGATAAATGTCTTTCCTCGAGACTGAATTATAATGTATGATGTC
>JBBUKS010040292.1:0-10617 GCA_038050645.1 Hedychium gardnerianum | reverse complement strand
TGATATTGAAAACGAAAAAAATGCCTGATCAATGGAGGGTAAGTACGCTAGTTCCTTTATATAAGAACAAGGGAGACGTACAAAATTGTGCAAACTATAGGGGTATTAAACTAATGAGTCATACCATGAAACTTTGAAAAAAAATAATACAAAAAAGATTAAGAAAGGAGACCACAGTGACTGATGATCAATTTGAGTTCATGCGTGAAAGGCCGACAATAGAAGTTATATATCTTTCGGGCAACTAATTAAAAAGAATCGGGAGCAAAAAAACAAATGTACACATGATATTCATTGGCTTAGAAAAAGTCTACGATAAAGTCCCAAAAGAAATTATATGAAAAATTTTAGAAAAGGTGTTAGCGTAGCATATATTGAACCTAATTATATCTAGATGTAACAACCAAAATGAAGACTTCATGCAGATTAATGAAAGTATTTCCAATAAAGATAAGATTATATCAAAGATCAGCACTAAGTCTCTATATTTTTATACTAATCATAGACGAACTTGACACATTCAAGACGTGCATGTTGTTTGCGATGATATTGTTTTGGTAGATAAGACACTTGAAGGAGTAATTGTTAAACTAGAATCTCAACGGAAAACACTAGAAGTGAAAGATTTTAGCCTTAGTAGAGTAAAGACAGGACATATAAAATTTAAGTTTAGCAACATTAGACATAATGAGACAATTGTTAAGATAAGAGATGACGAATTGTCTAAAACTGAAAGTTTTAAGTATTTAAGATCATTTTTGCAAAACAATAGAGGGATTGAGAGAGATATTTTATATAGAATATAAGTTGGATGGTTGAAATGGAGGACAACGTCGGGTGTTTTATGTGATCGTAAAGTACTTATAAAACTTAAAGGGAATTTCTACAAAATTGCAGTTAGATCTGCTATGTTATATGACGCTGAATGTTGAGCTATGACTCGAGCACATGAGCAGAAGATGAGAGTTGCAAAGACGAAGATGTTAAGGTGAATGTGTGAACATACGAGGATTAACAGAATAAGAAATGAGAGCATTAGAGAAAAAATCGGAGTTACATCTATTGAGCGAAAAGACACGTTTAAAATGGTACAGACTCCGATGTGAAACTATGACAAATACGCACATCAAACGAGAAAGACAAAAAAAGACTTAATTAGCAACAATAAAATAAGATAAAATTTATTTAAGTATAGATGATGATATAAGTAGGGCATAGGGCCCAATGGCATAGAAGGATCCATATAGCCGACCCCACCTAGTGGGATAAGGCTTGATTGTTGTTGTTGTTGTTGTTGTTGTTGGTAGTTAGAAAAAACATATTTTTCTTGTTGTGTACTTGGACAACATTACAATGTGCACAGTTGAAAATTTATCTCTAACAACGATTCTGAACCAAAAACTTAGGTAAGCTCAACTACTTGGATACAAAGGTTGTTCGCTAAAAGAAGGAATCTATATCTCACAATGTAAATATATATTGGATATACTTGAGGAGGCATACATACTAGGGACTAAACCAATATATCCTCTTAACAATCATAATGTAGGATTAGTACTAGGATAGGAAGCTTTTAGTTGATTAGCTTTATCCGTCATGGACATTGGATAACAAATAGTATGATTTCATAATACCTTAAGAGTGCTCCAATATCTTATTTCGTGATCGAGGTCATATTCACATTGTGAGATACACAGATGCAAGTTGAGATAGACGATTTACATTAGTATCTTGTGTCCTCTTAGGAGATATCTTGTTTCTTAGAAAAGATAGAAAGAATTAAACTTAAGTGCAAAGAAAACTATAGGATTATGAACCTAGCAACATACAAGCTCATATGTGTTAAACATCTAATGGCTAAGCTAAAATGTACTCTTAAAAAATCAATGAATCTTATTGTGACATTCAAAATACTATGCACATAGCCTCGATCTAAAGTATATAGAAACTTTCTTTATTAACTCTAATAATCAGCTAATTAAATCAAATCATTAGAAGTACCTAAAATTAATTAAATTTATAACCAAGCTAATCTAATCTAATTGAACCATGCCAAAGTTTCAGTTCAAACTTAAATGATACCATTTCGATTTTACTTAATATAAATTTTATTTTTTGATTAAATTTTATTATAACTAATTATTTATTTAATAATTATTTAGATTGTTAATACATATTTAGTTCTTCTTTATTTTTGTTAATTAATTTGCTCGCCTTAATTTTTAAAAAAAATTATAACTATTTAGTTTTAATTACTTGTAAATTGTTTGCTTATTTGACCTTTGTCGGTAAAAGGCTAGAATGAGCATCAAAAAATGAGAAATTTTCTAATTCTCTATAAACTTGGGCATACTTTCCTTTTAAATTTTGTAAGACTTAAACAATTTCAAATTTGAAGGTCTTAAAAACTTTCATATTTTATTATGTAATTTTGTGTTACAAGTGTAGAAAAAAAAAAGTAATTGCGCTCACCCCAGACGCCCCTCACATTCTGTGAAGGGAAGTAAATCAGTCATCTAATAGCCGACCGCCAAATAGTTAGGGGGTGGGAGGAGTTTTTCCCCGAGAGCATGTGCCCGCTGGAAATTAATCAATGGCCCATTATAGCAAATCTGTCACTCACTAGTCAACTAGGCATCCCGTGGGGACGTAATTTTGTGTGAAATGAAATATGACTTTATGTAATTGTATGAAATTTATTTATGAGCATTTAATAATTTTGATTAAATATCATTTTTTATATTTGGTAATGGTAATTTTTTTTTAAAGATAGATTGTTTTCAAAATTATTTTTCACTTCAAATTAATTTCACAACTATTATACAATTAATTTAAGTTCATTTATGTCAAACTAAAATTAAATTACCTCTTAATTTTTAATTTGGTCTCTTAAATTATAATTATGCAAAATAGATTTATTTTACAATTACTTTCTATTTAATTTAATTGAACAAATCAAGCCTAAATCAATTAAATTTATGAGGATATTAATATTATAATATTCCAGGCAATGAAATCATTCAATGAAAGAGTAATTTATTGATATAATATGCAATTACATTGTTCAGTGATTTCCCTTTATAATTTGATTATCTATAGAACACTATCACTAACATTACTAACTTGTTAAGTTGAATTACCAATTGGAGTGAATAACATTAAAAAAATAACAATTCAAAGCATATAGCAAAGGTAATAATTAATTAATTAATTAATAGAGTTCAACTCACACTTTAACATTAAGCACTAAAAAAAGGTAAAGGATATATATATCTGAGAATTCTAATGACACAAAAATTACAATTTTATTTTAAGTTTTAGATTAAGTTCCAAGGATATAATATTTTGCATTTTGTATTTGGTTCAGCGTTTTCGAGTTTTTATAAAATCCAAAAAAAACTCAACCTTATCCACTATCATATAATGCATATCATATATTCATGTTAATTAAATTATATATCATTCAGTTAATTAATAATTGTATATTCTATATGTTATTAAATATAAGTGTATATTAGATTAATTAGCAATTTAGTTAATTTTAGAGAAGTTTCATTCATAGTCATGACTTGCATATGTTCCCCTTTACCCTCTTGAGATTATGTTCTACCCTATTCCACAACCTCACAAGATTAATCAATTCATCTTCATCATTGTTATGACCTTGGATATGGATCGCGTAATGGGACGGTTTACCAATCGGCGGAATCAATCTTCATTTTCTTGGTTTTACAGCCTTTCGACCTATGGTGGTAAGGAGAATTTGAGGTTCATTGGAATTAGTGAACCTCTCGATCTAAGGGTTTGATTTCTTTTAGTAAACTCAATCATAATCTTTATTGCACCATTCCAGCAATTTAAATACAGCTACTGACACTCCTTCACGAAGAAGGAAGAAAACAAACACTGAATAAGAAAGAATTATTCTTACTAAAAATGAAAGATACTAGACTCAATTCTACTGAAAATATAAGATACTCGACTCAAATAAAATCAATTAACTACAGCTGAATCAATTATCTTGATATGCACCCTTATTTTTAAATTTGTCGTGCATGTATCTCTTGTATTTGATAGGCTCTAGATTCTCGATTGCTGCATGGGCTTGCTCACGGTCCATAACATCACTCCCTCCCTAAAAAATGGGTTTGTGCGTAAACACGAATAATGGGGTAACGTTCCATGATAGTTATCATGTCTTCCCATAAAGCCTCGACAGGGGATAAGCCTTCCCATGAACCAGAATTTGGGAGCGTCCATGGTGTGAGCAGTAGTCAAGAATAGTCTGAGAGGGAATGTAATCCTCCTGATGTATGGGTGGAAGAGTGGGGAAACTAGGGATGCTGCCGTGATATTTCTTCAAAGTGGACATATGAAAAATCGGGTGGAGCTTTGCATGGTCCGATAATTGGAGCTTGTAAGCAACGTGGCCCACGCAGCCAATGATTTTAAAAGGTCCATAAAAGCGAGGAGAAAGTTTCGAACGATTCTAGGACGTCAAACTTAATTGGCAATAAGGCTAAAGCTTTAACAGCACCCATATCTCCTCTCTCAAACAGTATGTCCCGATGGGATGAATCATATTGAAGTTTCATGTAATTTTGGACAGCAAGAAGGTGTTCTCGTAGATTCTTCAGAAGTTGTTCTCAAGTCTGGAACTCATGATCCACTATTCAATACTAGCGGTGTCAGCCAAATATGATAATAGGTGGGGAGGTGATCGCCCATACACGACCTCGAAGGAGGTGGCTTTAAGGTACGTGTGATAACTAGTATTGTAACAAAATTCTACCCAAGAGAGCCAATATACCCCTTTTTTTGGAAATTCTCACGTGAAACAACGTAAATACATCTTGATTAGCTAGTTAACAACTTCGGTTTGGCCATCCGATTGTGGATGGTAAGCGGACGAGAAACAAAGTTGTGTTCTAAGGCGAAATAGCTCCTGCCAGAAATAACTAGTGAAGGTTGCATCATGGTCGCTAACGATTGTTTCTAGGAGACTATAAAGCTTAAAAATATTATCAAAGAAAACTCAAGTCACCTTTACAGTCGTGTAAGGGTGATGGGATGAAATGGGCATACTTAGATAAACGATCAACGATCACAAATAATATAGTTTTACCTTGAGATAGAGGCAATCCGTTAATAAAATCCATTGAAATGTCATACCACACTTGGTGAGGAATGGGCAAGGGTTTAAAAATCTCGCAAGTTTCAAATGCTCCGCTTTATTGCGTTGACAAACTGGACATTCTCGTACAAATGTGTAAACATGTCATTTCATCCAGGGCCAATAGAAATCTCGTGTATTTCAGTATCGTCTTCTGATATCCTTTGTGAAACTCATTATGTATCTTGGCTAGTATTCTAGAAGTGAGAGGAGATGCGGCAGGGAGATAATTTTGCCCTTGAAGAATAAAAGTCCATCCTTGTATTCCATGTGACCTTCACCTTGTCGTAACATATGAATAAGGTGCTAAATTTCTGGGAAAGTGGAGTATTCAGATTGGATGCCCTCTATTAAGTTCAATTGGGCATGGAGATGGTGGTCAACTGTCCATTATTGTCATCACGATGTGAAAGTGCATCCGCTGCCACATTGTTTCGGCCTACTCGATATTCGATGAGAAAGTCAAAACCCAGAAGCTTACTAATCCAATGTTGTTGAGGCGAGGTGATAATCCGTTGTTCCAATAAAAATTTAAGACTGTAATGGTTAGTTCGGACCAAGAACTTGTGTCCCCAAAGATATGCATACCAATGACGTATAACTTTAGACAATCCGATGAGCTCTTTCTCATAGGCAGGGAGCTTCTTGTGTCGTTGGGCCAAAGGACGGCTGAAAAAGGCGATGGGGTGTTCTTCTTGCTGCAGAATTGCACTGATACCCATATCCGAGGCATCACAATCCATCACAAATGGCTTCGAAAAATCGAGCAAGGCAAGTACCGGTGTGGAAGTGAGGGTGATTTTTAGCTTTTGGAACATCAATTCGCCTCATTTCATTCAAAAGAGTTCCTACACAAGAGGCCAGTTAGAGGGGATGCCAACACTCCATAACCTTGGACAAATTTACGGAAATACCCCTTGAGTCCTAGAAAACTACGAAGGGCGTGAAGTGTTAGGACCGAAGAAATTCATATATCTCCACAATAATATGATATTACCACTTTGGGCCTAAGCCCTCATGGTTTTATTTTTGAGTTCTCTACCCAAAAGGCCTCATACCAATGGAGATATCATTCCTTCTTAAACCTATGATCTTTTTTCATATATTTCCAATATGAGATTTTGATTGTATTCCCAACAATCCTCCCCTCAAATGAAGGACCACCGTTACTCTCATGGTTCGGGTCTCCCCTCAAGCATCCGGTCACTCTTGACTATCTCCGGGCCTCCCCACGAGCATTCGGTCACTCTTGACCTGCTCCGGTCCTCCTCGTGAGCATCTGGTCACTCTTGACCTAGTTCGGGCCTCCCCACAAGCATACAGTCACTCTTGACCTGCTCCGGGCCTCCCCGTGAGCATTTGATCACTCTTGACCTGCTCCGAGCCTCCCCGCGAGCATCTAGTCCCTCTTGACCTGCTCCGGGCCTCCCCACGAGTATCCGGTCACTCTTGACCTGCTTGGGGCCTCCCCATGACTTCATTCAAGATGACCCCCACATGGTATCCGGTCTGGACCATGGCTCTGATACCACTTGTTAGGACCGAAGGAATTCACATATCTCCACAATGGTATGATATTATCCACTTTGGGCCTAAGCCCTCGTGATTTTGTTCTTAGGCTCTCTACCAATGGAGATATCTTTCCTTCTTAAACCCATGATCTTTTTCCATATATTTTCAATATAAGACATTGATTGTATTCCCAACACGAAAAGTAGTGGGTTGCAACCAATGGAGGACTGTTTCAATTTTGCCATTATCCACGGCTACCCCTGAACAAGAAATGATGTGACCAAGATAGGTGATTTCCGTCCGAGCAAATAAACATTTAGAAATTTTTAGGAAGAGTTGTTGTTGCTGTAATATCTCAAAACTAGCTGTAAATGGTGGAGATGCTCCTCACAAGAAGCACTGTAACTAAGTACATCATCAAAGAAGACAAACACAAATTTCCTCAAAAAAGTGCCAAAGATAATTCATGAGCTTGAAAAGTCGAGGAGGCGTTTGTGAGCCCGAAAGGCATTACTACGAACTCAAAATGGTCGTGATCGATGCGAAAAGTTGCCATAGGAATGTTGGCAAATTTCATTCGAATTTGGTGATATCTGAATCTGAGGTCCAACTTAGTAAAATAAAGAGATCCATGTAACTCGTCAAGCAATTCATCGATCACAGGGATAGGAAACTTATCCTTGATCGTCTTCTCATTGAGAGCCCTATAATCTACGCATAAGCGTCATGTGTCGTCTACTTTTTTCACCAATAAAACCGGCGAAGAGAAAGGTGATGTGTTTTGTCTAATCAGGCCCTTGGCAATCATGTCACTACATTGACGCTCAATTTCATCTTTCTGTGCATGGGGGTATCAATAAGGGCACACCACGATGGGGTTGGTGCCTTGTTCAAGTAAAATTTTGTGGCACCATCTACGGAAAGGTGGGAGGCAGCTAGGTTCCTCAAAAATTAAAGCATACTTTTCTAGAATCTGTTGTAGTGCTTTTTCATGAACTTTTGGTAGGGTAGCTGTTGCGAGGGAGGCTACCTCTACTGTTAGAGGAGCACTCGATCCTTGTAAATCAATGGTGTTGCTGGTTTGATGAAAACTCATGCGCATTTGGGAGAAATCCCAAAGGATGGGACCAAGGGTGTGAAGCCAATTTACTCCCAACACTGCTTTAATGCCTCTTAATGGTAGAATGAAGAATTCAACATTAAATTTGTGTTCACCCAAATGGATTAAGACATTGTGGCATACCACACGACATTGTAGTCGTTGCCCATTAGCTACTGCCACCTAGATAGCAGGGTGTTTGTCAATAGGTAAGCCCAAGAGGGATGTAAATGCTAAATTTAGAAAACATTGAGTACTCCTCGAGTTGATGAGGACCAGCAAAGGAGTGTGGTTATTTTGTCCCTAAATCTACATGGTCTGAGGAGCACGGGTGCATGTGATCGCATTGAGGGAAATTTCAGCATCCTCGACGTGGTCCTGTTCAATGGTGACCAAGAATGTAAAGTTCTTCGCAATTAAAACAAAGGCCCTTGGCACGTCATTCTTTCCTTTCTGCTCATTTAATCGTTTGATAAATGGTTGCTTTGGTGGTCGGATGGGGGCACACAGCGGTGTGACGGTAGTTTCAAATCGTTTAGAGCGGCGTTCATAAAGATGGGTCAAACTCATAGCCGAGGTGAGATCTTTTGGGTGGTGAAGCTCGACTTCCATAGCGATGTGATCTTGGAGGTCACTAATGAATATTTGAACTTCTTGTTCTGATGTTAAGAAACTTGCTCGTGCCGCCAATTGTTTGAACTTTCGCTAGTAGTCTTCCACGGATCCTGATTGTTGAAGTTTGGCAAGCTCACCCAATTTGTTGTTGTGAATAGGTAGCCCAAACCTTAGATTACACAGATTCTTAAATTTCTCCCATTGAATATGATGTCAATTACGTTCTAGTTTGATGAACCATAATTGGTCATCTCCTTCAAGATGGAACAAGGCTAGGCCAACCTTTTCTTCCTCCGGAGTGCGTTGGTGGCGAAAAAAATGGTCACATCGATTGAGCCAACCCAAAGGATCAGACTGACCATCATAACATGGGAAGTACAGTTTCGAATACCGTGGTAAATATGAGAATCCTCCTCATGGCCACAGTACCCTTTCGAGCAGTGCCCGTGTGGGTCATGATGGTTGCTGCTCTCTTCACCTGGATGGTTGTTGTGCAAGTGTAGTTTAGAAAAGTCTTTGGACAATTCCTCCAGTTGAGCGTGGATGAGCTGCTATCGTTTTTCATTGGCAGCTTTGTCCTCTTAGAAAATTTTGAGAAAAGCATCAAAACGTTGTTAAAGTGCTTGTAACCCATTACAATGAGCTCTGATACCAATTTGTTATGACCCTTAGATATGAATCGTGTAATGAGATGGTTTACCGGTTGATCGGCGAAATCAATCTTTGTTTTCTTGGTTTTACGGCCTTTACGACCTATGGTGGTAAGGAGAATTTAAGACTAGTTGGAATTAGAGAACCTCTCGATCTAGGGGTTTGATTTCTTTTAGTAAACTCAATCATAATCTTTATTGCATCATTCCAGCAATTTAAATACAACTACTAGCACTCACTCACGAAGGAAGAAAACAAACACTGAATAAGAAAGAATTATTCTTACTAAAAATAAAGTATACTAGAGTCAATTCTACTGAAAATAAAAGATATTCGACTCAAATGAAATCAATTATCTTGATATGCATCCTTCTTTCTAAATTCTATCGTGCATGTATCTCTTGTATTTGATGGAATCCAGATTCTTGGTTGTTGCATGGGATTGCTCACGGCCCATAATAGTCATCAACCCTTGTATTCTACAATAACAACATAAATATACTCGAGATTCTTACACCTTCGACATCCCTCTCAATGTTCATTATTAACACTTTTGTTGCCTCCCGGAGCTTGGTGCGATGGTAAACAACGAGTTTCCCAAGCAATGAGGGTTCAATTCCCACGCAGCGCAAATAAATGTCTGCAGCGCTCGAACCACTTGTGGTGTTGGGTCGTCCCCGTGGCCCATTTGCGCTTCCCAGATTTATCCGATGGCAAGTGGAAAACTTCCGTGAGGTCGGGCTAGCTACCTTCAAGTGAATGAAAGGTAAAAATACCTAGACACCTGGGCTTTTCTTTTTTTGTTAACACTTTTGTTTATAATAGTTAACATTTATATGAAATAGTAAATAATGTACATTCTGCGACACTTCATTTACTTATTAATATATTTGATATTTAGTGAGAAGAGTTATTCAAATTTAATAATAGGTGTTGTTGTAGTTCATTTAATCCACAATTCATAATTTTAATATACTTTGTGTATATAATTCTTGTTAACCTTGCATTCAATTGCATCATTCTATATAGTTCTATTTTTTTTATAATTTCATCACTAAAGTTAATTTTATTGCTAGAGATTTTGAATTATATGATTTTTATATATCACACTTTATATTTTTGTTTGTATAATTTTTCAACTATCCTCGAATTATCTAAAATCCTTGAAAATTAAAAAAAAAATCATGAAGCTAAACCAAATTTGGTTATTTTATATTGGCTTCATTATGTAGTCATTCAAAGTTAATTGAATCAAAAACTTGAAAATAGAAGGAAGTATTTTAACTTTTAGCCGCATATTAGACAATGAAGGCTCCTTACTTCCTTATATATAATAAATGGGAAAAAATCAAAAGGGCACCCTTTATTATAATTTTTATCAAAAGGATGCCTGTTTTATAAAAAAAAAAAAGATTAAATAACACCCTAGCATATTTCTCATTTTAAAAATTACTTTATTTCAACATTGTTGTAGAAACTACAGTCGTAGCCTGTGGGGTCCAACCCAGTTTATGTAAGTTGCATGGGGGAATTTATTTATTTAGGAGGAATTACATAATAACGAGCC
>JBBUKS010040282.1:0-10618 GCA_038050645.1 Hedychium gardnerianum | reverse complement strand
AAGTTGAAAACAAGATGGAGTGAACAGTGCTCCAGGTGTGGCGCAGGGGAGAAATCTCCAGGTGTGACGTTTGAATAGAGGTTGCAGAGAAAGCATAGGAAGAAAGGGATTCGCCAACAAATAGGAGCCGCCTCTAGGTTTAAACGAAAATAATTTATATTCAAATCAAAATCAAACTTAATATTTTTTTACAAGAGCACTAATCCTTGTTTAAATAACCTAAGAAATAAGAAAAAATCGCAACGGAAAAAGAAAAAGTAAAAGAAAACTAATCCTAACAAAAAACTAAAATCTAAACTATTTTTTTAGAAAAGAAAACTAATTCTTAAAAAAGGAGATAAAATCTAAATTAACTTTTAGAAAAGAAAACTAATCCTAAAAATTTAAAGCAAATAAAATAAAATGTTAAAAGACCAAATCTAGAGTTTTGGCGTATTGAAAGCACAGGTCGTTCCTCAAATTTAACTAGACCTACATATCCTCTTCTAGTCATATTCAATCTGTAATTGGATATCATACTTATGGAATTTTCATTCAAGGATGGCTCCAACGAAGATGTATAAGTCTCCATGAATGCATACTTATCATGAATAAGATCATAGTCTTGTTTGATGAATTCCAATGAGTCGGCAACTCTTATATTATTTAAGCATGTAAAGCTCTTATCCAGGTTTGCAATCTTCGAGTTAGAAACATCTGATAAAAGTGATAGATCAACGTCATCTGTACCCTCATCTAGAGAGTTTTCAAATTCACTAGGTGTCTCAATTGTCCTTGGTATTGCTAGGAAATTGTGATTGAAGAATTCTTCAAATGACAACCTTTCAATTGGATTCTGACGAAGAAGTTTCCTGCATATGTGCGTACAATCAAAATGTAAACTCACATCTTCTAGAAAATGCAGTTCATGAGATGTCATTATATTCAGAAAAAGCTGACGATGAGTATGACCATCAAAAGGTAGCTTCCTAGTGACCAGCTGGAACAGAATTGTGCCAACACTCCACAAGTCAGCCTTGGCATTATATTTTTTGTCCTGAATTATCTTAAGAGCCATGTATAAAGGAGAACAATAAAATGTGTTAGCTAACCCTTGAGACAATAAGTATCTTGCAAAACCAAAATCGTCAATCTTCAAAATGGCAGATTCATCACTAGTTGATAACAGAAGGTTCTGTAGTTTGAGGTCCTTGTGAATGAGATTATTCTCACGTAGTACTTTCAATCCTTTAGAGAGTTGCTTTAAGAAGTATCTGACAACAACCTCTAAAATGAGAATAGGAATTCCCTCCATTAGGGCCTGAGAAGCACATATGGAAATCTCAGTGACAATAACCTGAGCACCATCTTGTTTAAGAGCAACAATGCAGCCCTTGCTAGCCACATACCACCATGACTCTGCTGGCAACATAACATTGGTAGCCTTCATCAGGCCATTAGGGGAAAAGTGACGGCATTCATATAGATTGTCAAACTTTCTCTTGGTGATGGAATCGTTCACATTGATGGTGGGGAAGAGAAGGGTACTACTATCTTGCATTTGGTAGAGCCACTTAACACCAGTAGTGGTCTCCTCTGACACGCTCATAAGCCACTCGCTTTGAGTGTCAAAGGTAGAGATCTCGTGGGTCTGTTCAACTAGCATGTCCATGAAAACCCTTTTCCCGTGTTGGAGGTGTCCCACGAGCACCACATTGCGGATCGACGAAGGATTGAAAGCTAGACCTAGCAAAAACTCGGTGGAAATGTAGATGGAGGAGTCCTTGACCCCGATCTCGAACTTGAGGGTGCGAAAGGGTTTGATGATGGGCTGTTCCAGAGTCTGTACATCCTTGTCCATCACGAGAATCTCCACAACCTCCCCGTATACTTCTTTAGTTATAGGGTAGTACTTCTTGTCCTGGACGAGCTGGTGGATAGCGAAGTCGATGTCCATGTCGTATAGTCCGCTGAAAGTGGCGAACCAACCATTGGAGGTAGGTCCTAGAGAGGATGAGCCACGCTCATCATTGTTTGAGTGGGCAAACCCGTCTGTAGATTTATCTCTGAGGGAGGTGTCATTGTCGAATCTGAGTTTGCAATTTCGCATGCCCGGGCTGACGCCGTCCTTGGCGAACGGGTGAGTGGGGCCATAGATGGGTGTCCAGAGCTGGTCATAGGTGGGGTTGAAGCCCACGACGTGCTGCCCTGGATCGAGGGCACGATGGAGGGATTGGAAAGGTTCGGCAGCTACAAGAGTGAGGGTGGTGTCGTCAACTTCTTATATTTCATGCTCATCATAAACTGGATCACCAAATATTTCGATCTTGTCATCGTCTTCGCCGTCTCCTGTGATCGGACGATTGAGGGAGTTGGACTGATCGTACTCAATGTTGTCAAGGTTTGTATCCTCATGATTGTCTCCCCCACCGCGGTAGGAAGGGAGAACGTAGAGGCGCTGTGGAGCCAACGTTCTCTCGAAGTTGTAGGTGTTAGGGTGGTTGATTCGGTATCCCTCGAAACCAAACTTGCTCTTGGATATCTCTCCTCGATTGTAAATCAAGGAAATTTCAAGAGTGGAACCATACTTAAGATAAGAGAACTTACGCCTTTTTAAATCTTGCGCCGCTAGACGTTGAGATAACTTTGCAATTTGTCTCTGTAGATATTGAATCTCATCTTGGGTGCTACGACCACAGTGCGAGGCTTCCTCAGCCGAAACCTGCCTATCACTACCACGATCATGACCATGACGACAATCCATGAGATCTAGTGCTCTGATACCAACTGGCGTAGGGAAGAAATCTCCGGGTGCGACGTTCGAAAAGAGGTTGTAGAGAAAGCGTAGGAATAAGGGGATTCGCCAACAAAGAGGAGTTGTCTCTTAGTTTAAACGAAAATAAATTTTATTCAAATCAAAACTAAACTCAACATGTTTTTACAAGAGCACTAACCCTTGTTTAAATGACCTAAGAAATAAGAAAAAATCATGACAGAAAAAGAAAAAGTAAAAGAAAACTAATCATAAAAAATAAGATAAAATCTAAAGTAAGTTTTAGAAAAGAAAACTAATTTTTAAAAAATAGGTGATAAAATCTAAACTAATTTTTAGAAAAAAAAATAATTCTAAAATTTTAAAACAAATAAAAGAAAAGGTTAAAAGACCAATTCTAGAATTTTTGCGGCTATTAGAAAGTTGATTCATTTTTGTCCAGACTCCGAATAGAACGCAATCGCGTCAGAAGTCCACAGATTGATCATCTTCATTATTGGTAGTCCCGATCATCCTTCAAGACCCAAAAAAAAGGCTAGTAGCCTCATTTTCTTCTCATTATAGTTCGAAGAGAAATGTAACCATATCGAAAAATATAAATTAATCATGATACAGAATATTCCTACATTACATGCTCCATCTAAACCCATCTTTTAGTGTTGAGAATTGAGTCTATCTACTTGACTTTGTACTCGAGAAGATGACCTGGTTCTATGGTATTTTGCCCATAACATCTAAAGCGATCTAAATTGTATGATTAGCGCCGCAATAATCTCTACGTCAATATAAAGTCATTAAAGATAACTAAAGAAGTCACTACAAATAAAATTCATGGTAAGAAATCATTACAAATAATAATAATTTAGTACATTTGACAAATAACATATTATCATAAATGATAAACATTTATAATGGTTTTTAACATTGTCGTGGAGTGGAGTTGTCATAATATGTGAAGGTCATTATAGATTACTGTCTTAATTGATCTATCGTTTTTAGTATATTTAAATATTTTGAGTTGAAAATAATATTTTGAATTGAAGAAACTTTTTTTTTATAACAAAATGACTATTTTGAGTTACCCAAATTGATGAATTTCAATTTAAAATTAAATCATTTTTATTAAAACACCTGAAATATATAAGCTTATAAATAAAATTTATAATAAATAAAATTGATGTTTGATTCGATAAATTTAATTTATATTTATTTATATAAATAAATTTGAATAATGATATATTTAGTTCATTAATATTTTAATGAACAAAATTCATAAATAATTCATGAAGAAATTTATTTATTAATTTAAGTAAAATTTAGTTATTATTCTTTTCTAATTTTTTAATGAAAAATATAAAATTTGTAAATTTTTATAATTTAAAATTATTTTTAATATATTTTTAATATAAGTTTCATGAATTAGATAAAAATATTGGTGCAATCGACTTTTGATCAAGCTTGAGTTAACTCGAGTTGAGTTTCGATATTTGATCAATATGTTATTTGGTCGAGTGAGACGTCAAGTAAGTCAAGGTTGACCGGATACTTGACAATCAATCAATATGTTAAATTGATTGAACGAAAAGTCAAGTATATTAAGGTTGACCGAATACTTGACAACATATGAAAAGTCCAAGTGGGTCACGGTCAACCAAACACTTGGCGGTCAAAATTCCAACATCGAGTTGACACGAGATGGAAAGTCCAAGTGAGTCACAGTTGATCAACACTTGGTGATCGAAAGTCCAACATATCGTTGGTAACAGGAAAAGTCTATGCGGGTCACGGTTGATCAAACACTTACAAAATCCAACAAGGAGTTGAAATGATGCATAAAGTCCTGATAAGTTAAGGTTGTTTGGATGTCAGACAACAATGAAGTTCCGGTAGGTCAAGGGTGATCAGATGTCAGGCAACGAGGAAGTCCTATAAGTTAAAGTTGATCAGATGTTAGGTAATGGAAAGTCTCGACAGACTAAGGTTAACCAGATGTTAAGCTAAGGAAATCCTAATAGGCTGAGGTCAAGTAGATATCGGACAAGACGAGAATTCGATTTTGATAAGGCTGAAACATGAGTATTAGTCGATTGATAATGATACAGAAATGATAGAGAAAACTTCTGAAGACCATATCTTTTAACTCGGATATCAGAACGAGACGATGTAAGGTGCAAAATGGAGCTCATTCAGAGATATATATTTCTTACTCAATATCAGTCGACTAATTATGGGTATAAGTTGACTAATGTCGATCAAAACCGAATAGAAATAAGTCTATTTGATTATTCGACTCGACTTATGATATCAATCGACTAATGGTTGACATCAGTCGACTGATGTCGATCAGAATTGAACAAAAGCAAGTCGATTCGATTGTTTGACTTAACTAATGACATCAACCGACTAATGGTTGATATCAATCGAATGATGTCGATCAGGAGGTGAACAAAAGCACGTCGATTCGACTGCGAGATTCGATTGATTGTTATCAATTGATTGCTTGAATGAATTAGTCGACTGATGTTCAAATAATTGATAAAATTATAGAGATTTCAGAAGGTTCAAAGGTCGTTCAACGACAAGAACAGTGTTGGAGATCATTGTTGGTGCAAGAAGCACCATACGATCGATTTTGATGTTGGCAAAGGGTCAAAGTTAAGTCTTGTTGTGTTCTAGTATGTTGATCAATTTTGCAGGGAAGTTCTAGTTGAGGCTAGGTAAGAGAAGTCCTAATTGAGGCTAGGCAAAGAAAGCCA
Source organism: Hedychium gardnerianum (assembly GCA_038050645.1). Classification (NCBI taxonomy): domain Eukaryota; kingdom Viridiplantae; phylum Streptophyta; class Magnoliopsida; order Zingiberales; family Zingiberaceae; genus Hedychium; species Hedychium gardnerianum. The sequence continues at coordinate 5,110 of JBBUKS010040282.1, read as the reverse complement.
TGGTTAAGGCTAGGCAAGGAAGTCTTGGTCGGAGGGACTAGATAAGGAAGTCCTGGTTGGAGGGACTAGGCAGGAAGTCTTGGCTGATCGAGGACATCGGGTGGGAAGCCCTGGGGGTCGAGGACACCAAGCAAGAAGGCTTGGGGTTGAGGACACTACGAGTAAAGTCTAGACAGGTCGAGAGCCGGAGGTCTAGTGGAAAGTCCCGAGGGTCCAGATCGGTTCAACAAAAGTTCAAGCAAGTCGAGTGGACCAAGGCTTAGCATAAGGTAAACTCTCCCGAGTGGAGTGGTGAGGACTCACTCTCGGGAAGAGAGCAGTAGGCGTCGGTCCAACCTAAGGTTTCACGGGAGACCTAAAGTTGAGATCATATAGCTCGAAGATCTATCAATCATACTCATTTATATATATCTGTGTTAACATTGTGATGTAGGAAACTAAGTATGAGAGCTGACCGAAAAAAGAATTCCAGGTGCCTCGAGTGGATCCAGGCGACCGGGAGTCCGAGCGTCCCGAATGGATCCAAGCACCTAGACTGCTCGATCTCAGCTCCACGTCCAAATGAAGTGGCATGTTCTAGTTGGTCGACACACGTCATCTTCCAAGTGCCCAGGAGGGATCTAGGCACCTAGGAAGGGATAAAACTTCGATGAAAAAGGTTGAATAGAGCTTCAACCAAGCGATGCCACGTCAGTGATCCAAGCGCCCGGAAGGGATCCAGGCGCCTGGAGTGGTCGGTCAGCTTCGACTTCGGATTAGATAGAGGTTGCTGGAGACACCCTATACTGATCCAGGCACCTGGATCAAGCTATAAAAGAAGGTAATGACTAGAGGCTTAAAATCATCAATTGACGAACTCAACTACGCTTCTCCAACTGCGAACGCTGCTACACTCAAGCTACAATGACGCAACAACACCGTGACACCACTACGAGCTTAAACGAGCCTAGACTTTGGTAACGCAAGTTGTTCATTATTCTTTTCGTTTCTTCATGCTAAATTTTCTAAGGGCTGGTAGGTTTGTCACTGAACCCTTCACATGTAAAAGAAGCAAACCTTCTTCTCTTTTGAGAAAAAGGTTAATAGTGATTGTCCATTGAAGCGGTCAAACTAGCTGCAGGCCTTGGAGTAATATCCACGAGATTGTGAACCAAGTAAAAACCACCGTGTCTCCTTCTTGCATGTTTTAGTCTTTCTGCTGCATGACTTTGGTTTTCTTGAACAAATTTGAACACGTACAAAGCACGCTATTCACCCCCTCTAGCGCTTTCTTGATCCAACAATTGGTATCAGAGCAGGGTCGCTCTGAATTGGTACAACTATCGTTCTGATTCTTTGTTGATTATGTTCGTGTTTATTTCTCTTTCCGCACTACTAATCCAAGACCAAGTCTTAGTACAATTTTTTCGTGTTTTTGTTCGCGCAAGATTTTTGTGATGGTCCTTCAAGAAGGCTATAGCACTGTTCGCCCCCCTCTATTCAGTGGCGATGATTTCGTCTACTGGAAGGAGCGAATGGAATATTTTCTGAAGACCTACATAGACACGTGGATCATCATCAAGACTAGGTTCACCTTACTGGTTAATGAAGTCGAATACGAGAACTATACCCCCCGAAACCAAGAGGCAAATTGAAGCTGATGCGATGACAACTAATATGCTATAATGTGGTCAGACCAAAAAGGAGCTCAACCACGTTGGCCCTTTTATCAACGCAAAAGACCTCTGGCATAAGCTGGTCAAACTCCACTAGGGAACCACGAATACAAAGGTAACGAAACACAACCTCAATTTGAATAAATTTTCTAACATTAATATGCAAGATGACGAGTCATCATCGGAAGAATCGGACGAAGAAGAACAAGCTCAAGTGAGCTTTCTAGCACTAATGACAAAAGATCACGGGACCAAGTCTGAGTCTGAGTCAGAGTTTGAGTCCGAGTTCAAAGCTAAGTCTGAGTCCAAAGTAGAGTCTGAATCAAGTCACGGATTTGTATCAATTTTTGAAGGGCCTAGCCCCACTGTATGTAGGATCGGAGAATGCACTAGAGGGGGGATGAATAGCGCTCGTGACTTTTTCACATTCAGAAACTCGAGTACGCAGCGAAAATGTAACTAAAGAAGCGAACACAAACTAACACTTTGTTTTTACTTAATTCATAGCCCGACGATTGCTAGTCCAAGGCCCGCACCTGTTGAGTACTTTCGTTGGACAATCTATTAAAAAGTCTTCTTCTCCGAATAGAAATTCGAAGATGGAGACTCGCCTTTTTACAAAGATAAGGGAAGGTAACACGTTTATTGTTCTCTTTTTATAACAGAGTACAAAAAAGATGAATACTATTAAATTAAATTTACCGATGATAGACTGAGATCCGGAGGTGAGAGTTGTTTTCGGAGCAACGTTTCAGCATCGTAGCAAAAATTTAGAGTAGTGTAGAAGTCGTTTGAGCGTAAAAAATTGGTATCTAGGTCTCTGGTCAAAGTCTGCCTATATAGGTTGATCCAGACACATCAATCCCTTTGAGGCGCTTGGATTGAAGCTAACATGGCGACCCCTCGGCGAAGCTCTATTCGTTGCCTTTATCCCTTGCCAGGCGCCTAGATCCTTCCGTGCGCCTAGGAGTTGACGTGCGCCAACCAACCGATGTCTGCCACCTCAGCTACCTTCGTGGTTGAGTTTGAGTCATCCATGTCATCTGGATCAATTTAGTCGCCTGGACCTCCGAGCGCTTGGAATCCCCTAACTCCGGCTTTTGAGTTCCTACATCACAAAGTTAGTACAACAAGCATAATAAAGATTGTTATAAGTAATTTACGGCAAATAAAAATAATTAAATAATGAGTGTTAATTGGGGAATAAGCTTATAACATTTTTTGAGAATTTTTATGGATTTAATTAAAGCTAATATGACAAGTTTAAGGGGATATAGATATTAGGCTTTTAGAAAGCTTGTTTGAAATATCAATTAAGTGGGAGTTGATTGATTTAATTAACCTATAGTTGGAAATTAAAAACCTAAGTTAGGTTATATATATATATATATATAACCTAACTCTCCTTTCCTCTTCATTTTCACCCGAGCCGCCCTTTCTTCTTCTCCTTCTTTTCACCCGATTGCCACTACCGATCTCCTCTCCTCCCTCCACCGGCCATCGCTGGCCAAGCCGCAGCCATAGCCCACAGCCACAACCGGCTAGCTGTAGGCCGCAGCACCAACAACCAGCCTCTATCGTCATTGCCCGAGCCTGACCTGCTGCTAGTGCCGACACCATCATCGTCGGTCAGAGCTAGGTAGGTCTTCTTCATTCCCCTTTTCTTCTATATTGTTTCTGTCAATTCGAGATCTGGCCAACCTGGGTTCTTTGCTTTAGCTAATCAGCACCGTCGTCGACTACCCTGTTTCGGTCAGCACTGGTCAGATCTAGATTAGATCTGATCGCCGTCTATACCCAGTGCTGCCAACCACTTTACTCCGGCCAGATTTGGCTTTGGCCATCTGAAGCAGCAACCCTTTACTCAGATTTGCTCAAGCTAGAGTACTTGGATCTAGGGATTGCCGACCACCCTTGCTTCAACACCACCACTACAACCTGGGGTTGCTACCGGCCATTCATTGTTGCAACCGTGATCCTGTTGATAGCCAACCACTAACCATCACTATTTAGGCCAGATCCAGCTATGGTCAAGGTTGGTTTCTACAGTTCTAGTGACTCAACCTCCACCAACGGGCATCAACAACAGGTATAGGATGAATTTTGTATTGGTTGTTGGTATAGTTATATTGTGGTTGCTTAGTTACCTTGAGGTTCTTGGATTGGAATTTAAGAGAAATTCAAATGGGTGGAGAGTCTTGTTTGATTGATTAGGATTAATGTTAAAGGTTTCATGTATGACCAATGTTAGGGTCATCAGGTTGAAAGTGCTCTTGTTCATAAGCCTTGTAACTAGTTTTTGGATATGAATGTAGTAAGGTTGACCCAATTAGGGTTTCTTAACAAGCTTAGGATTTAGGTTTAGTTATTTGATTTTTGCTAGAATTAGCTATAAATTGTGTTATTTGTGACAGGACTTTGATTCGGGACAAGTGCTTGGACTTGAGGACATTCGGTATGATCTACATATCAGGTGGGTATTTCTTCCTTTGCTTTCTTTTATACTTTGACCTTAGTACATGATATGATATATTGATTAGGAAGTTGAATTTACCTTAACTCTAGTTGCACTTCTACTTGAGTTTGATACGTATCTGCTTGCACTTTGTGTTGATCTATTAATACGCATGTAGTCTCAATTATTTTCATATCTTGTGTTGTGCACACGTGTATGGTGTGTATATTAGGAATATGCTATGATCATGTAGTTGATAGACACGCGTCTGGCGTGTATTTATATTTTTTTTGTTAGTCTTTGTTTCATTTATGTCATGTAGTTATAAACACGTGTGTGGCGTGTACATAGGACAAAGTAAAATGTGGTACATTATTCATGATTTGTAGATGTTGACACGTGTGTGATGTGTACCAATAATGATGTAGCATTTATTGTATGTTCTGGATTGTGTGATGGACACATGTGTAGCATGTACCCTAGAGATTGTAGCATGTGTCGTATGTGTATGATTGTAGGTGTAAACAGATGTGTGATATGTAATCTAGGTGATGTGTCATGTTAGTGACTATCATGTTTAATTGGTAGTTATAAAAATGCATGTGACGTGTATTATGATTAGTATGTATTGATGGATGTAGTTGAGTACATTACATAGATAGACATGTACGATGATAGAATTTGTTATATCCTACTCATCACGATGTCGCATGTATGCTATTGATCAATGCTTCCTTCGGGTGTGAGTTAGTCGTAGCATCGCGGTTGTATGTATGCTATCAATTAGGGCTCCCTTCGGGTGTGAGCTAGTCGTAGCATCGCGGTTGCATGTATGCTATCGATCAGGGCTCCCTTCGGATGTGAGCTAGTCGTAGACATGCTATTATTTGGGTTGTTATACCCTGAGCTATCCATGAGGCCATACATGGTAGAGAGTTTCTCCCGCAGCCCGTAGCTAGATCGCTACCTCCTATTTACCCACAAAGTCATTCATGATAGA
>JBBUKS010040281.1:0-30205 GCA_038050645.1 Hedychium gardnerianum | reverse complement strand
ATTCCAGGACTAACATGGAGGAGGTAAATCACGGGGACTAGTCTAGCTAACCCGAACAGTGACCAATACATGAGAGAAGGCAGAAACCTAGCTATTAACCAGGATTTAATTCTCAGATCTCATAATGAAAATACTTCATGCATTAATCATCAACTCATTTCGTGGGGACAAACCAACACAACACGGTTGAATTGAAGGAGGCACCCTTTTAATTAAAAAGCTTAAATATACACATTGAATGAGGTACCAAAAAGCAGAGTGGAATGTGTCTTTTTGACGATTTAGAAAAAATGAAGCGTCCTTTTAACTTTTATCTTAATTTTTTCCATCCCTCTCGCTCTAAATTGTACTTCAGTCTTCTCCATGAACCAGAGTCTTGGGGCTCAACGGGCTGGCGAGTTCCTCCACCATGTTAATTTCCATGAAAATGAAAAAGCTTTGGCTGCTGAAGGTACAACATGCTCTGCTCTGAGGCAGAAGCTACACAGTTCGAGCTCGCCTTTAGCCCACAAAGCTTCACAAGCATTGACAGGGAAATACTTTCCCTTTCCCTTTTGATCACTTTAGCGACTTCATTTCCTGCAAAAAGCTTCAAACTTTTAGGTTCAGTTACTCATGTTCTCATGCTCGAAGACAGCGACACGATTTCATCTTCGTCCTCTTCGACCTGAGCCAAACCAGACAAAAGCTTCCAACCTTTTGTCGTCTTCTTCTTCTTCTTCCCTCTTTCAATTTTCAGACAAAATTGAACACAGACCTCCATGAATGGATGAATGGTTGCAGGGAGAAAGGAAGAAAGAAAACGAGTTGATGATGAGTGAATAATTATATGGCTGTTTATGCAATTCAGAAATAAAAATTTGATCTTGAGCGAAAACAGAGAAGAGATGGATGATCGCGTGGAATCTGATCGCTTCTCTCTCTGTGTGTTTATTGGTAATTATGTGCTTCGATTTTGAGTGAAGTTGCTGGGTTTGATTGCTTGTGGAGCTACCTGAGACTGCAGATGTCCCAGAGCTTCTTCCTCGCCTCGACGATCTCGTCGAGGAAGTCGTCGAGTTGGCCGGCGATGTTGTCAATGCCGGAGCGGAGAAGGGCGAGGCAGGAACTCAGGTGCTCCGCTCTGTCCTGCGGGTTTTCTCCTCCGCCGGTCCTCTCGAGGTGCTCCCTCAAGTCCTCCACGCCGGCCTTGGAGCGCCGGAACTCCTGCGCCAGCGGCCCGGTGCGGATGCCGGCGCCGTCGATCTCCGCCGCCACCCTCTGCTGCAGCCTGGAGATCGACGCCATGTAGCCGGGTTCGAGGGCGGCGCAGGTGTCGCCGGCGGAGGAGGCTGCTCGGAAGCCGGGCCACCAGGAGACGAGTCCCCAGAGCAGCACCGCGAGGAGGAAGGAGCTCACGTTGCTCATCGCGTGGAGCACGCCGCGGAATCCGTTGAACCCGTGGAGCTTCGACTCTGACGTCGCCGTCTCGTTGAAGCGGAGCGACAGCGGCTCGATCCGCGTCTCCATCAGCACTCTGTTCTCCTCCTCCATCCCAGCCGCCGCTCGCCGGCAAGCAGACACCGCCCTCGCCGCCTGCAATGCAGCAGCACCTCAGTAAAAATCCAACCTTTAACGACGAACCGCATCAAAAACCCGATCTTTACGATCCCAAAAACCTGGCGGAGGAGTTGCGGATTGATCTGGCGGCGTTCCACGGCGGCCACCACGTCCGCTCCGGCGGCGCAGTAGTTCTCCATCCCGGCGACGCCGAGTTTGAGCACATGGCAAACCTCCCAGATGCGCGCACTCTCGTCCATGTACTCGTCCAGCCACTTCTCCCCCGGCGGCAGCCGGAGCTTCTGCACCAGGCCGGCGAGTTGCAAGTGCGCCGCCCGCAGCAGCGCCACGCACCCCTGCAGAAACTGCAACGACATAAACCCGCTCGAGTTCTCTCCCCCGCTCACCAGCTCCTCCACGCCATGGGCGAGGAAGGCGTAGAACCCATTCACCGCCCCGGAAGCAGGCTTCATCAGAAAGAGCAAGAAACCGGCAGCTGGAGAAGAAGCTTTAAAGGCCCTTCAATGGCGATATCGATGGGTGTTCCTCTCTACCCTCAACAGCTACGACGATCATCTCCTGGGATTTATAGCCAGCTCGATTCTCCTCCTCTCCTCTGGGTGCGGAGCTGAAACGGAAGGAATCCTCCGGAAACGGCGGCGATCATCAAAAGCGAGCCACCTTCCTCTGATTGGAGAGCTGCCTTTTGCATCTCTTTTCGCTCATCTTTTTTCCTTTCCCTTTTCCCTTTTCCCTTTTCCATGACAAATTCGATATTTCCCTGACGATCAGCATCGCGAAGGGAGCGAGGAGGAAGATCGTTCCATGTGAGGCCGCAAAGTCAAGGCCATTTGAGTGTTGTACTCTGTTTCAGTCTCTCTGCCCATCATTTCTTGCTCTTGCTTCTTCCTGGTGGTCCTCCTCTCCCTTTACCATGGCCATTTTGCTAAGGGCTCCCCTGTGATTTTTTTTCTTGTAAAGTATTGTTCCGTGTCAAAGTTTGTTAGGGGGCTCCGTAACTAGATTAGTCGTCGTGAGGTCGCCCTCTAGTTCATTTTCGTTATTCTATCTTGCTAGTTCGTGTCGAAGTTCATTACGGAGCTCCGTAACTAGATTAGTCGTCGTGAGGTCGCCCCTCTAGTTCAGTTTCATTATTTTATCTTACTAGTTCGTGTCAAAGTTCGTTAGGGGGCTCCGTAACTAGACTAGTCGTCGTGAGGTCGCCCTCTAGTTTAGTTTTATTATTCTATCTTGCTAGTTTGTGTCAAAGTTCGTTAGGGGGCTCCGTAACTAAATTAGTCGTCGTGAGGTCGCTCCTCTACTTCAGTTTCGTTATTTTATCTTGCTAGTTCGGTCTCATTCATATAAGTTTTACTCTAAAGAACTGATACTAATTGCCGTAAGTTCGCTCCTCTAGTTCAGTTTCGTTATTCTATCTTGCTAGTTCGGTCTCGTTCTAGACACATGTTTGTGACGACACAAGAGATAAATTCATATAAATTTTACTTTAAAACCTTCTTTCTCGTCAATACATTCTTCATATGTCCATTTGAGTGTTGTACTCTGTTTCAATCTCTCTGCCCATCATTTCTTGCTCTTGTTTCTTCCTGGTGGTCCTCCTCTCCCTTTACATCCATTTTGCTAAGGGCTCCACTGTGCATTTTTTTTTCTGTAAAGTATCCTTCCGTGTCGAAGTTCGTTAGGGGCTCCGTAACTAGATTAGTCGTCATGAGGTCGCTCCTCTAGTTCAATTTCGTTATTCTATCTTGCTAGTTCATGTCGAAGTTCATTAGGGGGCTCCGTAACTAGACTGGTCGTCATGAGGTCACTCCTCTAGTTCAGTTTTATTATTCTATCTTGCTAGTTCGTGTCAAAGTTCGTTAGGGGGCTCTGTAACTAGATTAGTCGTCGTGAGGTCGCTCCTCTAGTTCAGTTTCATTATTCTATCTTGCTAGTCAGTGTCGAAGTTCGTTAGGGGGCTCCATAACTAGACTAGTCGTCGTGAGGTCGCTCATTTAGTTCAGTTTCATTATTCTATCTTGCTAGTTCGGTCTCATTCATACAAGTTTTACTCTAAAGAACTGATACTAATTGTCGTAAGGTCACTCCTCTAGTTCAGTTTCATTATTCTATCTTGCTAGTTCGGTCTCGTTCTAGACACGTGTTTATGACAACACAAGAGATAAATTCATATAAGTTTTACTTTAAAACCTTCTTTCTCGTCAATACATTCTTCGTATGTCCAATAAGCAATCGCAAAGAACCAATACTAATTATAGTAAGTTTACTCTTTTAGTTTGCTTTTGTTATTCCATCTTGCTAGTTCAATCTCATTTTAGACACTTGTTTGTGACGACAAAAGAGATAAATTCATATAAGTTATACTTTAAAATATTTTTCCTCATCAATACATACTCCGTATGTCTAATAAGCAATCGCAAAAAATCGATACTGATTATAGTAAGTTTGATCCTTTAGTTTGCTTTTGTTATTCCATCTTGCTAGTTCAGTCTCATTTTAGATACTTGTTTGTGACGACACAAGAGATAAATTCATATAAGTTTTACTTTAAAACCTTCTTCCTTATCAGTATATTCTCCATATGTCCAATAAACAATTGCAAAGAATCGATACTAATTGTAGTAAGTTTGCTCCTTTATTTTGCTTTTGTTATTCCATCTTGCTAGTTTAGTCTCATTCTAGACACTTGTTTGTGACGACACAAGAGATAAATTCATATAAATTTTACTTTCAAATCTTCTTCCTCATCAATATATTCTCCATATGTCCAATAAGCAATCGCAAAGAACCGATACTAATTGTAGTAAGTTTACTTCTTTAATTCACTTTTGTTATTCCATCTTGCTAGTTCAGTCTCATTCTAGACACTTGTTTGTGACGACACAAGTGATAAATTCATATAAGTTTTACTCTAAAACCTACTTCATTGGTACATTATCCATGTCCAATAAGAAATTGCAAAGAACCGATACTAATTGTCGTAAGTTCGTTTCTCTAGTTCAATTTCGTTATTCCATCTTGCTAGTTCGGTCTCGTTCTAGACACTTGTTTGTGATGACACAGGAGATAAATTCATATAAGTTTTACTTTAAAACTTTCTTCATTGGTACATTATTCATATGTCCAATAAGCAATTGCAAAGAATCGATTCGGTCTCGTTCTAGACACTTGTTTGTGACGACACAAGAGATAAATTCATATAAGTTTTACTTAAAATCTTCTTCGTTAGTACATTATTCATATGTCCAATAAGTAATTGCAAAGAACTGATACTAATTGTCGTAAGTTTGCTTCTCTAGTTTAGTTTCGTTATTCTATCTTACTAGTTTGGTCTCATTATAGACACTTGTTTGTGACAACAAAAGAGATATTCATATAAATTTTACTCTAAAACCTTCTTCTTCATCAATACATTCTCCATATGTCGAATGAGCAATCACAAGGAACTGATACTTAGTATGATTCGATGTGAGTCTAACCAATACTCAAATTTTCTACCTATAAGACAACTACATAAATTTCTTCCGCTTATTTACTCTTAAATAACAAACATTACTCACACTACTAAAACTTCTACCGAGTAGTATCGTCTTTCGGTAACATGTTAAAGTAATACATACATTCCAACCACGCCGACACTCGGTACGGTACAAAATTCTAATATTTTTTTCTTATTTTTCCTCTACTTTTGTTTTTGTTTTGAGGGAGGGATCAAGTCCCCAATGATTAGGGTGTGCTTTGCTAGAACATATTCAACACCTCCATATTTTCGCATTCGAAAGATCATTATCTCTTCTTCCTCGATTCCTCTCCTCTCCTCTGGATCGAATAATTCATCCATATCTTTATGACGAAGGAAGATTTTCATAGTGGAGGAAAAAAGAGTCGATTCACTGTGCAAATCTTCCTTTGAAGCCTCACCTTTCCTTTAGTTCCTCTCCTCCTTTGCTCAAACACTGTAGTTTAATGTCTTATAGCCACAAAGTTTTGATGTTTTTGAATCTCAAGGGGGCCCTCCAAATTGCATTATTTAAATGGAGTTAGTGCTTGTGGGGATTTAGGAAAGCATGTTAAGCTTTTGAGATCTCATTGGGGGATAATGATCACCTATCTCCATGTGCGAAATGCCCGGTTCGCTCGTAAAGATGGATGGATCTGGAAGAAAAAGGATGAGTTACACGAGAGTTGCGTTGAGTCGAGACAAAAAGGATTTGTGGACCAATTTTAGTCATTTTCTCGTCCGTACATAGTCAGTCGGAACGAGTTTTCCTCCTCTCTTGATGAACTCTCAGAACAAATGTAGACAAACTCGGAGGACCAACACCACAAATGAGCTCTTAGAGCCATGGATACGATACAACACAAATCTTAGCATGTGACATTCGAAAATCCAACTCGGTTTGTCTTGAAACAAAGTTCTTTCATAGACCTACGTTTGTTACCGGGTGGAACCCATAACCGACAAAATTTTGGATCCATAAAACAACGTTTAAGACTTTTTTAGAGCCCCCAAACGTTATTTTTATTATTTTAGTAATTTCTATTTTTAGATTATTTAGGGTATTTTGATATGTATGAATTAAGATTTATCTATTTAAGCGTCATGTTTATTTGTTTGAGGATTATCCTATATTATTGAATAATATTTCTTTTTTTTTTAGTAAAATCTAAAGGACAATGATTTTCTTCTTTGAAATTTTTTCGATTTCTCTTTTTATTTCTCCATAAATCCTCCTTCTCGTTAACTCACAAGATAATCGTTATCCTATCCGATATCAGTATATATGTACATATGTATATAAACATATGTTTTTTTAGATCGAAAGATTTGAAGGAGGAAAGGATACAAAGTGAGTTAAAGTTGTACCAAATAAGATATAATTTGAGTCCCAAAATAGTTATTTAATATATAGTTCAAGTATGCAAATCCTCTTTATAATTGATCTCGTAAAAAGGATATATTTAATAGGCACGTGAATTCTAAAGTGAAGGGGCGTTGGGGGCAAGCGTTTCGCCTTTGCCCACAAAGTGAATTCTAAAGTGGAGTTGGGACGAATTTTAAATAAATCATTTGAGTTCATAGTTCTAAATCACTAAACGATTTTATAAGATAGTTCAAGTAGGTTGCAATTAATCATGTAAAAAGTACATACTTTATGCGCAAATGAATTATAAAGTGGTTTGTAGTTCTAAAATATTACTAAACTGTTATTTAATATAGTTCAAGTCATTAAACAATTATTTAATATAATTTAAGTATGCAAATCCCCTTCATAATTGATCTAGTAAAACAAATGTATTTTACGAGTACATGAATTCTAAAGTGTAGTTGGGACTAATTTTAAACAAATCATTTTTAGTTCATAGTTCTAAAATGTCATTAAACAATTATTTAATATAGTTCAAGTATACAAACCCTCTTCATAATTGATCTCATAAAAAGGATATAGTTTATCAGCATATGAATTCTAAAGTGGAGTTGGCGGGAATTTTAAACAAAACATTGTTAATTTTGTTAGGATATTTGAGCGCAAAAATAATATAAGTACAACGGAATACAAATTAAGATCCTTCAGAAGATTCATACGAAGGAAACCGTATACTAAGGGATTATTAGAGTTATACCTTTGTTGCGTAAGCTACGTTCTCTCGGCAGCAACTTTGGTTCTTGTTGGACCTCACCACGATCAAGCGTTCGCGCCTTTTTCGGTATCCACACGAACACGTTCTGTCCGTCTCACGAACTCACAAACTTGGAGAATAAAAATACCTAAAGTTGTGCTAGCAACTATCCAAGGAGTTTCGGCCAAGTAAGAAAGGAGAAGGAGAAGAGGCAAATTCAAAAATTATGCATAAAAATCTTATTTTACAACCTTTTATATTCATCTAATGAATACCAAAGGTTTTTACCTCTTGGTTTTCTTTTCATCAATGCTCCATTAATCTCTATTAATAGAGTCTAATCATGATTGAGTCTAATCATAGTTGACTCTAATTATAATCAATTCAAAATTGATCTTTCCTCTTTCTTGGTGAATTCAAGTTCGCCCAATGAGTCTAACTCATCGATTAATCTAAATTTACTCCATGAATCTAATTCGAATTAGACTCAATCTAATATTTGGATCCAATTGAGTCTAACTCAATGATCTTTTTTCTTGAATATATAATTAATCTCCATTAATCATCTTTAATGAATTGAATTTTAACATATTGGATTAACCATTAACCTAATATCATAATCATTAACTCAATAAGTCTAATAATCTTATAATTGACTTTTAGAATTAATACTAACAAATTTATAATTCTAAAGTGTCATTAGCCGACTCATCTAGTAGGATAATTCTTAATTATTGTTGTATTCTCAAGTGTCACTAAATGATTATTTAATATAATTCAAGTATATAAATCATCTGCATAATTGATCTCCTAAAAAGAATATACTTTATAGACACGTGAATTAAGCACGAATTTTAAAGAAATCTCTTTTAGTTTTCTAAAGAGTCACTAAACGATTATTTAATATAGTTCAAATATAAAGACCATCTTCACAATTAATCTCGTAAAAATGATATATTGCACATGAATTCTAAAGTGGAGTAGACACGAATTTTAAACAAACCTCTTTTAATTTATAGTTCTAAAGTGTCATTAAACGATTATTTAATATAATTCAAATATAAAGACCCTCTTCACAATTGATCTCTGAAAAAATGATATATTTTACGCGCATATGAATTCTAAAGTGAAGTAGGCACGGATTTTAAACAAATATTTTTTAGTCCATAGTTCTAAAATGTTACTAAACGGTTATTTAATATAGTTCAAATATAGATGTCCTCTTCAAAATTGATCTCGAAAGATGAATTCTAAAGTGGAGTAGACACAAATTTTAAATAAATCTCTTTTAGTGTATGGTTCTAAAGTGTCACTAAGTGATTATTTAATATAGTTCAAATATAGAGACCCTCTTCGTAATTGATCTCGTAAAAAAAAGGATATACTTTAAGCACATGTGAATTTTAAAGTGAAATAGGCATAGATTTTACATAAATCTTTTTAGTTCATAGTTCTAAAATATCGTTATTTAATATAATTCAAGTCTAAAGACTCTCTTCATAATTGATCTCGCGTAAAAATGATATATTTTATGCGCACATGAATTCTAAAGTAGAGTAGACATGTATTTTCAACAAACCTCTTTTAATTTATAGTTCTAAAGTATCATTAAACGGTTATTTAATATAGTTCAAATATAGAGACTCACTTCACAATTGGTGAATTCTAAAGTGAAAATCATACTAAATTTAAACAAATATTTTTTAGTTCATAGTTCAACGTGTCACTAAATGATTATTTAATATAATACAAGTATGTAGACCGTATATCTTAAATCCTAAACTCTCTTCATAATTGAAAAGAATATACTTAACACGCACATAAATTCTAAAGTGGAGTACGCGGAGATTTGAAACCAACCTCTTTTAGTTGACAATTCTAAAATGTCACTAAATGATTATTTAACATAATTCAAGTACGCAAACTCTCTTTAATATAAAGGATTTATTTTATGCATGCATAAATTCTAAAGCCGAGCAGACATGAATTTTAAATTGACCTCCTTTTAGTTCACAATTCTTAAGTGTCACTAAACTACTATTTAAGATCTATGACCTAAAAGAGGTGCACTTTAAAACTCGCGCGCGTATCTAGTTTTAAACTTTGTGTGCACGTAAAGAATCTTTGCCTTTCGCGATTTGCATGATTACTTGCGAAGAAGGCCTACACCAAAAGGCGATATACGACCTTTTCTTTGTAGAATTCCTAAGATTTTATTTCGACTAATGATTGTAAGGAAAGTGATTCACAATGATATCAGAACATGAAAGAAGGATTTAGAATTTTAGGTTGCTAATGATTGTTGGCTTAGTGGAATGGGTGTGGACATCTTTTACAAGGAAAGAAGAGTTCGAAAATGATGTAAGTGATCGACGAAATCATCAAAAATTGAATCGATCGATCAATTGGTTGAATCATACGTCAAGTTGGCTACTAGCTATGGACTTTATTTATAAAGTATGCATTTGAGCAATAGTAATGACTTGGTTTGAATCTAATGACACGAATCAAAGGACCAACAAAGCACAAGAGATTGAGAGGGAAGACTCGAGATGAAATCTTTTTTAGTCTTGATTGTCGAATCTATGAGCGAAACCTACCTAACAAGCAACTTGTTTTTGTTTTTTTTTTAAATCAATATTCAACCAAAAAGGGTATAAAAAGGATAAGGAGACCTACAAATGCATATTTTGATATCATTTACCCTCTTCTACTCTTGCCCCTTCATGACCTCTATGAATTTACCCAGTAGGTAAACCAATTAAAAATAACCATCTAAAAAATTAAAATGCCTTTTAACAATTTTTTAAAATATAATATTTTATCAATGTTAAAAGTCTTTTTAACATTTTTGCCACTATTGAGTGAGTCATTAGAGAAGCTATTTAAAAGAGTAAAATAGATTTTGCAATTAAAAAATAAAAGATATTTTGATAGTGACTAAAAAGCTATTAAAATATTTTTTTGAAAATTATTCTTAATAATTTTATATATATAAGAAAATTTAATGACGTAATTCCAAAAAAGCCAAAATAATTGTTGGATAAAGAGAAGAAATGGGCATTTGTTATGCCATTGGAAGTTTGTGTCCATAATGTCTCATAACATCAAGATAAGTCAACCACCCTTTTTGTTTACTTTGGAGGAGTCAATGGAAGGAAAGGAAAAGAAGTTGCGAGGAATTGAGAAAAGAAGCGAAAAACAAAAAGGTTGCTTGAGGAAAGGAATAGGGATGAGAATGTAGTTGGGTGTTTGGAAGTTTCCATACTTCTATAGTGTATGAGATGAAGAAAACTACTAATAAAATGTAGTGAAATAATTTTGTTGTGTTCAATATGTTATCGCGATAATACAAATGTGAAAGAGGTAATAACCTAAATGTGAAAGACAATGCAAATGAACACAATGGGAAAGTCGCAAAGTCATCACCGAAGGTAAGTAGGTTATAGGCGACGACAAGAAGCAAGTGTGATATGGATTAGGCAATATAGCAAAGCCAAGCGACAAGCATGAGGATGTACTAGTTTAGCTTCTACAAGTAAACAACAAACTATCCTACTCAATCAATAAGTTAGCATAATGATTGAACAAGAAAATTTCATCTTCACCTCGATAATTTATCCTTTTTCTTCAAAACGCCCTTGCAACTTTCGAACCCTAATCAATTTATCCTCAATCACCAACACTCTTCCAATAATGAAATAATCATGGGGTGAATCTATCATTGCATGTTTACAACAAAATTAGTCAATTAAGTTAATGATTAAGAGGTAAAATGATAGAGTTTGAACTACATTAATATATCCCAAGGAAAAGATGAGACTAGGTTTTTTAGGTTCCATAGATTTCATATATACAAAACATCCTCTCACTCACTTTCCACAATCTAATCTACAAAATGGATTCACCCTTTCGATGTCATCTTGAGCCATCTACAACTTAACTATGGCCAAGATTCGAGAAGTAGAAACTCTTGGTTCACCTTTAAGTCGCGATACGATGAGATGAAGTCCAAATAAATTTAGCCTTCAAAAATCATTCTTGACTTAGAGCACCAAACGAGCATGTGCAGTTTGAAAACAGATAATTTCAGCAAGCATAAATTTCACTCAAGGAAGAAGAGGCCAAATGCTTTGTCATCTAGTTCTGAATGTTAGTTAGGGCTTGGAAAGTTTACCATGTTGAACTCGACGACTTAGAAACTCCACCGATCAAGTTGCGACCTAGCTTCGGCCATGTCTTTTTGCGCTTTCTTCCTTCGGTAGAAGATGGGGCAGTCCCGACTGGTTAAAAGTAGACTAGTCATGTTACTGATATTGTTGAGGTGACGAGAATAGGGGGATGTTGTGGAAAATAATGAGCAGACCTTGTGCACAGCACGTCTTGGTGAAGTGAGCCTTGGCATTCTTGGCACTGTGTCCACAATTGGCCAAAAAGCATCTCCAATTCAGAAACTGGAGAAATACAGAGAAATCATATCAGAAACAATTTTTTTTAAAAAAAAAGTCAGGCCAAACTTGATCAAACAAATTAATGGCCTTACTTACGATTCATGAAAAATGGTGATCAAGTCATACTACGACTATTTTTAAGATCCATGTCTAACTAGTTCAAATCAGGGTAAACAGGATCTAGATTTGACCCATCTTCGACTTAAGATTATGCATATGTATGGATTATCAGGTCAGAACTGATAGTCCTACAAAACCTGATCCTTAAAACCACTAAAGCATAAAGTTGGCACTAGATTCCTTCAGAAAAAGGCCTTCAATAGACCTCGTATCCAGTTTAAGTGGATATGAAATAAAAGGAAATAGATATGAATTGTGTTTATTTGCATAAAAGATCAACCAAAAGGAATTGAATGAAGTGCGAGTACACACCCAATTGAGGTGGCCTAACATAAGGCACTCCCTAGTGCATTCTCAAAGCCATTCTCTTGCTGGTTCTGATGTAGGAGAGTAGTTATACGGTTTCAGCTAGAAAAGTTACCAGCTAAATATATAAACAACTGATCCAAATAGTTGCACAGCACTAATCCTTGCAATCTCATGGAAGCAAAAATCGACACAAACAGGATGCATAATTTTTTGTCCATTAATAGTGTGAAAAGTAAAGAGATGAAGAAATACCATTTGCTACAGTTTTGCAGTATATCTCAGCTTCTCTTCCCTTGCAATGCGAGCACAGTGTTTGTTCTTCATTGCTGCAAGGAGGAAACCTTTATCAATGTATTCTCTAAGAATTATGAAGCATAGGTAATTATTTTTCCGTGTCGAAATTGTAGGGGCACTCATATAGATTTGCAAAGAGCTCTATCCGAGGAATGAGATTTATGTAATTGAACCCAACTAGTTTGCACGAACACAACTTAACAATAATGATAGGAACACTCATAATTCCATTATACTTGGGAGCACACAGATGGTCTCTGATCCACATGCATGGGAATATAGCCAGATTACTATTCTATCAAGAATGACAACTGCTTCATGATCCATGCATATTGATCATTTCCGATTGTACAAGTCTACCAGATGCTCACATTACAAACTTGTGAAAAATGGCGTTTTGCAAATAAAGAGTACAATGATGTTTTGTCTTGTCAAAAAGGATGAAAAAAGTCATGAATACATATCAAGTCAATCAGGTAAAAAAGAGACAAGCAGTGGCATCTGTTAGTAATGTGAATATATATATATAAAACTTATCAGCAAATATCTAACCTGATGACTGCCTTGCATCCAAGACAGCTGAGTTGTTTCTTGGCAAACTTCATTATGCCACTGTTTGAAGGCGTTGAAATAGATACGGATCTCGTATGACTTCCCTGAAGAAGCTCTTTACTGGCATTTTTCAGAATAGGCTCAAATATTCTTAGGAGTGGCTGCAACATCAAGAGAACTAATCATAATTTGAAGGAAAGTGTCAATCACAGATGATGAAGGGTTTTCTTAGTCAACCTTGCTGATCTGATTTGTCAGATAGTATTGAGGGTCTATCGGAATATTATTCTCAAGGACATATATCGGATCTTCAGACTTCTCATAGGCCTGTTCAAGACATATAGACACGTCAATTAAAAAGATCTTTCTTCTGAAAGAAGAAAACACGAGAAACATTTACCTTGGCATCTTTTGTGCCTTTAATTATAACAAATGGAACACGGTCACCAACATTAGGAGCAGTTGCGGCATCCCTCTATCCACCACAATCAGAGCACCAATGCTAAGCAATCTTACTCAAAGTTTATATTGATGAACAAGATAGAAAAAAAAATTGCATGAATGTAGTAGAAACGCCTAGTTGCATCACTCTGATAAAGCCAATAGTTGGGATAAAAAAGCACATAGAAATGAAAACATGTTAAGAAAATCAACCTAAGATCTTGATCTCTGCCCATCGAAGGGTATGATGTGGATTGACTGTAAAGAGGCGACATTCATGACCATTATACATAACAAATGTTTCCACAAAGGCAGCTAAGGTATGGGAATGACACAGTGGCACTTCAAATACTTTTTCACCCTTTCATATATCACTTTTTTGATAATTTGAAGAGGCATACTTATTAAGACTTCAGCAGAAGATTGTCCTCACTAAGTTAAAATGAGGGATATTGCCTAAACTAACCTCATTTTAGATAGGCATATGAAGAATTTTACAAGCTTGAATGAATTTTGTTTATGGTTCCACATAAACTGGCTTAAATTTTTCTACATTTTTTAGACAAGCTAATATTTCATTTATGAATTAGGATCTCTCCTTGCCAATCAGAAAATTTTCATTCTAGTGGCAGTTATTCATATAAAACTTTGAACGGAATCAACATCAGTCCAGTGAATCTGTTGTTTAAGTTCACAAATTGCATGCTAGGCTACACTATTTTTTTCAGAAAATCTACTAGCATCAGTTTTTGGTCAATTCATGATCTAGGGATTCCTAAGCATAAATGGTAGTGCAGCACTGAAGCATAAAATTTCAACCTAATAATGTTGTTCAATGCTAAGAAAGCAAAGGGAAGCTGCACAAATCACCATTACAGCTGAAGGACTCTTCCCATCATTCTGCCATTTCCATGAGGTAAAGAAATGGTTTTCCATGCTAAAAGTATATGTTCTCAATATATCCATTTTTGTCACCTTTTTATTTTTTATTTTTTGACTAGGATAAAAAATAATGAAAAAATCAGTTCTACATTTAGGCAAGATAGCAAACAGATAAGATCCATACTTTTCGCATCTTTTCAGCAAGCTCAACATGTGCAGACTTTACACTATAATCACTTCCAGTTTTGGTCAGACCCTGCCAAAGAAGGTAGAAAAACTTGAGTTCATACACAAATGTTAAAATATAATCTTATATCACCGAGATGGTAATGTTGTCTGCAGTTGGAAATTGCCTTTGTTATAACCAAAAGAGACAAATCCACACGGTTCATTAAAAGATCTGAAATTGTGCTCTTCACATATTGAACTGCACCAGGAACATCTCGGTCAATTAGTATCTTGTGAAGGCATTCGTTTACCAGATTCTTTACCAACAAACAGTTATCTCTTCTGACTGTCTCGATGCCTGTTGTCAAAGAATTGAATGCCACTAAATCATGTTTTTTCAATAACTATTAAATAGTTCAAATACTTACCTTTTGTGTCCATTTTGTCAAAACTATCAGGCTTTGTCCAGTACAATCCAGCATATCTCTTCTTGCTTATTAGCAAATAGGGATAATAGACCTTTTCAAATTCTAGCCTAATGGGCTTCAAAAAAAATTGAAATAAAAATTAATTACGACAGAAACTAAAAACAAAATTTGAGGATATACACTATTATATTCTTGGATCACAAATTTGCCAATATGGTCATAGTAAATAAATAAATGCGAAAATAAAACGTGATTTAAAATGAAGACTAAAAATGTCAGCTAGGATATCTAGCTGATAATACACTAAGTAATAGAAACTTAAAGAAACATATGATTTTAAGACATCCACAACTAAAATAATCATGTCTCAACCATCGGATACCTTTATGAAAGTTCCTGAAATATATTCTGATGCTTCTCTTCCTAACTTCATTGCTTCCTCTACAGAAGGCACACCGAATTGTACCATAACAGAGTCAGTGTCCCCATAAATAACCTAGAAAATTGATCATTAAGTAGTCAACTAAAGAAAATTTGTCAAATACTGACAGTATATCATAGTCGATAAAAGGCAAGCAAATACATACAACAAGCAATATGGCCATCAACTTTCAGTGATGACTTATAAGGAAGCAACTTATCTCAGGACAGAGTATGCAAAGAACTGAATGTTCACAGATGCTTACGAAGAGAACTGAAGCAACCAAAGCTTCTGAAATCTCATGACAATCCAGAATCAGTTCTACTTTTTTTGTTCAACATAGTTACCAGTTAGCAAAGTTATGAAGTTCAAATGCAACAATATTGTTAATGCTCTATATTAAAAATAATAATAATAAAATCTAATTATCATATTCTTGAGTATGGCTTCTGCCAACAATTAGGAATACAGTTCTATAAAAAATCTGCTTTCTGCATGAATTAACCATGTCCCAGAAGTCTTCAAAGTGGCCAAGGACTGCAAAAGCTGGTGAAGTTCCAATCCAGTATACACATCCAACGAAATCAAGAAGGTTCAGATTGACACAAGATCACAATTAGGAATATATGTTTTATTTTCTGATAGCCCAGGTCTCCATAACTTCTATTGCAGGTGATCAGTTTCCTCTCAAACCCTTTCGTATGGCAAGGATGTAGATTTCATTTTAGTTAAGCTGCAAGTGTTCAAGAACTAGCCCACAAACTGTAATTCTGCTGTATTCATTCTTAAGCCCCATTTTTATTGTGATTCTTACCAAAAGGATTCATTCAAGTTTCATTTATTAATGCATAAGTTAATCAATGTTATATGATAAACACAACACTTGCACCTCTTAAAAGCTTATCAGTGTCCACATCCATGAAACTACTATTACAAGGACAATGTAAATTTTCTTGTTTACATTTGTTCCAGCTTTGGTAAATCCCAAATGCTATGTTGAGTTTCTTTCCTTCATGGATAAACTAGTTGTGCCACCATTGTTATTGTGACAAAACATAACTGAGCTTCGAAATTTTCCATCAGTGTTTAGTGTGCTTATAGAAATTAGAGTGAGAAATACCATAATGTCATAATTGAAGCAGGACAATTAGCAGCAATTAAGCCAAAGTCAGCAATAAAGGAATAAAAACTGATTACATGTGAAACAAAGCAAATCAATGCCTATATGGAATCTTAACGATAAAACTAAATATGTGTATCACAAAGCATTTAAAAGTTATAATCACGAGGTCAAAGGAAAGTTTGATCAACTAATAGACAAGTACTGCAAATTCTTTCTACTGCACCTTACATGCTTTGAAACCATAAGCATACCTCTGCATTATGATCATAACCACCACTTATAGTAAATTTCTCTTCTACCATCTTCTTTGTGTGCTCAATCATTTGTCGACCTTGACATCACCAACAAGCAAAAGTTATGGACCACGAAAAATCCTTCCACATCTTGCATTTACTATAGTTCCAGTTAGCAATGAATAGTAATCTACTTATTTAGGAGTCAATTGCATACCGTAGCTTGTCACACTAGAAGAAATTTCTAAACAAGGTAACTGACCAACAGTTGCTCCAGTAAACCCATACACAGAGTTTGCGCTTATCTAAAATGATAAAACATTGGTAAATGTGAGCCCAATCTCAAATTATCAATAATTTGTCAACTTGAAACAAGTATGTCTACAATAGGTCATGTATGATGTACTTTTAAAGCCAACTGGCGTCCATCCAGTACAGCCTTCTCAAATGGATCTTTAGCTTCCTGAAAAATATATTTTCCAAAACTTAAAACTTGAAGAGAGAAAAGAAAATTTGCATAATTTTATTACATAAGAATGTAAAATCAAACAGGTAAGAACATGAAGACAGCTAAAATTTAGATATATGAAGTTATGAACTACTCAAAGTAGGTTGGCCAATAAATTTATCTTCAAACAATTTTAAAGTTAATTCTATATTTTCAAATCATACCTTCAGATCAGCTTTTGCTCTCTTACGTGCAGTCAATAGCTCTTCTAGAATTTCAGGAAGTATGCCCTAGTTTTTAGCCAGAAGACAAACTTAAAACCTTGAGTATATTTAAAAAAAATGAGAATTGATTGAGCCGCAAAATTTCACCAAAAAGCATACCTTTTGCAATTCATGTTTGACAAAAACTTCACCAGATGGAGTTTTGTTTACACTTTCTGCTGGCAAGTTTAACCTATGGGCATCTTCTGATTTAACCTTCACAAAAATACAGTAAAATCTCAAGAAATTTCAATTGAACAATATAAATTGCAAGATCAATGTCATGCTGTTTAGTTTCCATGATAGAATTTATACCAATGTGCAATAACACAAATTGTATGCCATCATGATGGATGGATATAAAGAAGCAAAGTCCAAAGTTGCAATGGGCTTTTCATAAAAACCAGTATTTGCCTCCAAAACCTACAAGTATGAACATAATTATTTAAAGGTCAGTGTTCATTTAGTATTTAAATATAAAAATAGAAGTTATAAACATGCAGTTCCTTATATTTCTTAGGAAGTCACAAGGAATTTATAGAATAACAGAATAAAAAACATCCCTTTGTTCACAAGTGATGATGATGGAAACTAATATAATTGCAAAAAATACAAATTACTTTTCCTGGTTTCATTTACTATGGGCTTGAAAATTCTTTTGGCTTGCTTATACTAATAAATTTATACAAGTACATGTTAAGTAGGCAGGAAAGTTACTCACAGTTGCTCCTTCAAAAGTTTCTTGAGCAGATCCTTGCCCTTTGACATTTGGAATAACAAGATTCCTCTGTTTAGCTTTCCTTAGGAGTTGAGAAAGAACCTGAAGGAAAGCCATCCAGGTTAGAGGAGGTCATTTTTATTATCCAGTATAAAGGTCAAATATATAAGTTGTCACCTTGATGCTCTGGCCTCTTGCAAGTAAAAATGATATTGGCACACCAGTAACTCGTGCCATCTCCACATAGTTGTAAATGTACATCAATTTGTCCAGAAGCCGTTGTGGAAGATAAGCATCCTGCAAAAATAACATAAAAAAGCTCAGCAACATGGATGAGATAATATACTCCATAATTAGATCTTGGGGGAAAAACAAGAGGTCTCAAAGTCACTCAAGCCTTTTTTAGAAAACGAAAAGTCACCCTAAGCATTAGAACATGGGAATATGGGATTAAGCAGCATGTGGGGAACCCATGCAAAGTAAAATACATAAAGCAGTTTTATTTTCCTGCAACATTGGGCACCATTTTATTAGCACCAGGAATAGAATAAGTACCTCCACCAGCTAATATCTAACATCTGTTTCGGTTCAGATTATACCAAAGAATCTAGTGTCTATCTCGGCAGCCAAGATTAGAGACTGTTAAAGTTAATTTGGTAACCACTTGTCCCAAATCATAGGTTTGTTAACAAAGAGATCAATTTTTATATTTTTAAAACACCCATTCACATATGGCTAGACTTACTGGGTCTGATTGGGCAAAACCAAATACATATGAGGTAATATTAAGACACTGGTAAGATTTAGACCTTAGACCTTGGATAATTCAATTTGATACTACGTTAAAGTTTAATTTAACCACTTATCCCAAAAGCTTAAGCTGTAAACAGAGACCAATTTAATAGTCTTAAGTAACAGAGACCAAGTTTCCAGATGCAACCAAGCAATAGCAACTTTGCAAGCAAAGCAAACACTAATTCTAAGAATATCTCAGGCACACATAATGAATGAAGTCATTAATGAACCTTCAAACAGTAGACAGCTAGCCGTCTTCTAGATTCTGGATTACCATTTTGGAGATCAGATATTATTGAATGATGCACATCTTCTTTCTGCAAAAAAAAAAGTTAAATGAGAGGGAGAGAGGAAACACTAGTGAGAATTCTGTCAGCAGAAACAGGAACACACCACATGGTGGTATATTGATTTAAATTACTTGTCTTAAGAACAAAAACTGCATTAGTTCATTTCATGATTAGGGAGAATACAACGGAACACTTAAATGGGAAGACACACTACAACAAGCAGATACAGTATGCATCCATACAGGTGAAAGAGGTCAAAAAAATCCCTAATTATTCATAGGTCAGGGGAAAAAATTGAATTAAGCATTTATTCCCACTTTTGACATTATATGAAATCCTAATCATATAGACTAGGAGCTTTTACATGTGCATTCTGCAAAGGATATTAGACAGTGAAAAATCTATCATGGATTCACAGTGAAGAATCTGCCATGGGTTTTACTAGTTTCCACAACAAGCTAAACATAGTTAATATCCATGCTCCAAATTGAATGGGAGTGAAGTGTTAGATTAATGGGCTCAATGATTAGTTCCCCATTACTAGTTATACAACAACAATAACAACCAAATCTTATCCCACTAGGTGGGGTTGGCTTCCCCCATTACTAGTTATAGATAGGGTTTTATCATGAGTTTTCTATATATTCATGTAATGATTATCTCTCAATGAATACAGTATAATATTCTCTTCCCCAAACTAACAGCCAAAATACCATGCAATTTGTCCTCTATATACTCATGTAATGATCATCTCTTGATGAATGTAGTATAATATTTTCTTCCCCAAATTAACAGCCAAAATACCATGCAATTTGAACTTCAAAATCAAATAAACGCATGTCTTTTTTCAAATGAACAATGTCTTTTCACCTTTTGAATAAACCTAATTCCATTTTATATTCATTTTCAAAGTTAAAATATAGAAAGTAAAACCATCACATCTAAGAATCGACTCAAAGGGCAATCTCCCTATATTCTTAATCCTAAACACTAGCATCTTCCAGCAATATTCACTTCAAACTGCAATTTAATATACTCACTAGTCAACATTGTAATTTGTACATGTATTTTCTCAGCAGAATCAACCAACGAGTGGCAGTTAAGGACTGAGTATTATTTTTGCTTCATAATTTACAATCAGATGTAATAACACAGGTAAGAAGGGGTACCATTCTACTTGTTAATTCTTAGAAGGAAATGGAAATAGATCAAGGATCCCCAAAATTATAGCTTTTCAATTCTCCCATTTTCCAGAATATGGTGTCCTCAAAGAAGTTAACATGGTTCCTCTCATTATATTTTAACATGGTTCCTCACATTATTTTTTGCAGGAAAGTGTATGAACCATTTTTGTGCTTATTGTTTGATTCAAATCACTAGTAGGGCCGCAAGGATTTGAGAACCAGCATGGTTGCTAGTCATGCCAAAATTGAGTTTGACTCATTTAAATTTCAACAGACCCGAGAATTATATATACTTTTCAATTAATATAGGTACTCAAGATCAAAGACTCTTCTAAGGCTGAGTTTGATTCAAGCTGAAGTCAATTGAATCTAAAAGCCCAAATAAAATCAAACTCAATATAGCTACCCATAACTTTAATGGGTATGAAAAAAATACTATATAGGATGATCTATAAAAATATATTTAGAACCTCAAAGTGATTCATTGCAGGGGAAACCCTGGGGGATTTAGTTTGCTTATATGTATGTTCAGGAGAAACAAGGCAATTCATAAACAGAGAATGAGCTTATGCACAATAATTGAGCTATGTACCATTGAAACTTAGCTCGATAATAGTTCTACCAAAACTAATGTCAATACTTAGGCTTGTTGAGAGATCATGTTGAGCTCGAACTGGTTTTTAGTAGTTTCCACTACTACGCTTGCTGTGTTTTCAGTTCTAATCACTTGTTATGATAGGGTTCTACCCGCAGATGAATTTCATTAACAAAAAAGGAGGTAGCAGAAACCACAGGAAAATATCCTGCAGATCTCTACCAGTTAATCTTTTCCACAGCTAACTGGTTGTGAGGAATCACCAAATAGTGGGGTTGTGAAAAAATAAAGGTTGTGTTACATTATATTATTGTTATTAGAATTAACATTGTCCACAATAAAGGTGTACAGGAAAAATAGGACAACTATGCACTGCAGCTATACTTTTAACTGATTTATGATACAAGGTAAATTATGACCCAAATAAGTTAACTTTAATAAATGGCAAAACTTACTTGCTCCCCAAGAAAATGTGCCGAGACTGAATTAAGAGAATATGAACTAAGCTTGTAATCCCTTTGCATAGCCTTCAGAAACAGAGAGAAGAAGAAACATATAAATAAGAAATCAACAAATCAATTATATGATAACTCATATAAGAACCTGAAATAGATCAAACTGGACTCTTCCCTCCACTGTAACTTCCTTGCTCTCCCTCACACCATATTGCCTGCATGAATCAAAACTATATTGACCACAGTACACCACAATTGAATATGTCTAAATTCAGCAGCTAATCACATCTTTATTAAAGCCCAGTTGTGAGTTGATGCGCATGGAACTTGAAGGTAGGGTGCATCATGCTCAATAGTCCTACATAGACAAGCATAGTGATCCAATGTCTATATATTAGAAGGTTATCCTCTCGCAGCAGCCTAGTCTTCTTTGGATAGAAAAAATTCCACCTCATTTCAACATGGCATATTTGAGCCATGATGAGCGTGAGGGGCAGCATGATGAAGCTAGGAAGCTCAATGTTCATTTGTTCCGTATGAATAAGTGTGGTGAACCATTATGTCTATGTATTAGAAGCACTTTCCACTCTAAAGTGACTAGTCATTTTAGGAAAAAATGAGCCCCAACTTAATTCAGCATGGTACCAAAGCTAGCCCCACATCCTAAGTCATAATGGCCTCAATACAACAGACAAATAGAACTAGACCTGCACCTCTAAGTCATAACGGGCATGAGGGTTTGCGTTAAAGTTAGGATGCCTCATGCTCTTTAGTTCGAGAAATATGTGGGATCCATTAGCTCTATATATAACAAGAGTCAGTCATTCCCCATACTTTTAGATCATATTCCAAAGAGCAAAGGCACTAAGGCAGCAATAATACTTACATTTCAGTCTAAACATAAATTCATTAATTTACTAATCTTGTGTTCATATGTATTATTTAAATCATGTAACTTTTAAATCATATATTTCCTTGAAAATATTAAAAATGTGTTTTAATGCTTTTCACTTTCAAATACATTTATAAAAAAAAGTTAAGGTTTTCTATAAATATTTTAATTGTCTAGACTATTAAGTCGGACAAGGGGGACTATGATTGAGCCCATTGGATGCTTGAGTCAACACCCTCTCAGGCTAAGATGGCCTGACAACCCTGTTTAGGCCTGTGATACACCTGGTTTCTGACACATGTACATGCTAGTGCCGGTGGAAGCTCTAATTTTCCCTCAGAAAATAGATGGTATAGCAAGAAAAGGTACTCATGTCCAACCCTAGTATATAGTTAAAATTTACTCAGGAAGTGTTGTACCAAAAATAAACGGATAATTTTTTGCAAACTCTGGTGTGAATCAATGCATCAGGATTTGAGACAAATGACTTTGGAATATGTAAATGCTCATTGTGCAGTTGAAGTGACAGCCAGTAAATCTCCATTTCATGGGAAGAAACAACTGCAACAGAAGTGTAAATACAAAAAAGAGAAAAAGGAAACAAAGCAATACAACTCAAATATTTCTTAACCACTCCATCCACAAACAAGTAGTAAGAAAAAAAATGGTTTATGAGTACAGAACATATATTTTTTATTCATTAAGATCGCCTATACTTGAACTGCAACACCAGTGAGCATGGTGAAGAAAAGGCACAGCACTAACTGAGAAACCACTCAAAGATATTTTTAAGGAACAATCTACCTTAGTTTACACGTACAACAATTCAATGAGACTTAGTTTACACATACAACAATTCAATGAGATGTGAAGTATGGGATGCAAAATAATCATTCAAATTGCATATAATGCAATGGGATTGCTAGACAGACAAGTATGAGATCAAAACGAAAGGATTTAAAAAAAGTCACTCATAATAATATTGCCAAAAAGCAACTATAACAAAGACAAACAAAGCACACAATCCTAGCTATCTATGTGCCGAGGAAATAGGAATGCATAACCTCGATGAGAATGTTGTATCTCTAACACGAAGCCGGCTGTTTCTTATGCGACCAAGTGTTGGGAACTCACCTATCTTAAGGGCTTCAGCTCTCTGTGACAAGTAGAAGGAGGACAGAGTAAACATTTATCTTTAAGAAATCAGTATGATATACATTTAAATTGCTAAAACAACAGGTACCTTGATAAGATAAGGCAAGTCAAATTTGCATATGTTATATCCAATTATAATATCCGGGTCAACCTCACGAATTAAATCCTGCAATTGAGTTCATATTTGTTTCCCCAAATAAGTGCATGATTGCCACACTCCAAGCAAAATCCCTTAGTAGAAAGTCCAATGAACAATCACAAAGAACTGATCATATAAGGAAAGATAACAGCAACATGTCAAAGTCATCTTGGTAATCCATATTCAATGAATTTTGTATAGCCTCTAAATGAATGATCTGAAAGCTACTTACCCTCCAAGCCAGTAAAACCTCCCTCTCCGTATCAAATGACATCACATCAACTCCAACAATTGGAGAACATGACTTAAGAGTCATGACATTTTGTATAAAAGGATGATCATCTCCTTGAAGGGTGACTAAATTTGCAATCTACTCAAAATAAGGAAAAGTTAAAGGAGAATGAAAATCACATGTAGTGCAATTGCCCGGTGTATTAAAACAGAAGGGAATACCTGAATCACAGGATCATGATTTGGCTCGGGAAAGAGTCCTTTACGACCAGCACACTCAATATCAAAACTTAATATTCGAAACGGAGCAATTTTTGAGTATTTCCCTTCAGGAGTATGACTGATCAGCTCAGAATATCTATTGGAGGATTAAGGAAAGGTGAAAAATAACAGTATCATTATCCTCAAACTGTCTGTCTCAATTAATTGGAGTCAGCTATATGAATCATTCCTCTATAGAGGTTATGTAAGGGTATATCACTATGAATATTTTTATTGAATTTTCATTGGTCTCCCTCTATCCCATACATCCTCCATCCTAATCAATTAAACAAATGCTTAGTTTAATCAACTAATATAAAATAGTTGATTAGATCAACTTCTAACTGAAAAATAGAATAGTTTTCTGCTTCCTGTAGGAAAGGATACAAGCAATCAACTTCCAGTTGACAATAAGACATACTCTTGATCACCTTTCTATAACTTCCAGCAGGCACTTCTATCCAATTTCCACCAACAATATTACAATCAATCATGAATCGGAGTGCAAAAAGAATGTTACTTTCATATGTGTCAAAATTCCTTGAACCAATGCCTTCGATTGTAATACCCTTCTCAAGAATACCTGCCAAAATATTGTATTTTTAGACATCGCCTCCTGTACATACAAACTCATATATCCAGACAAGGCCTCTACTAGATCATACTTAGATCATTCATTTTATGCAAATGAAACAAGAGGTCAAATTTCCAAATTCTAACAAAAGCATCACCGTTTAACAAAGAATGTGTAAGAAGAGCAGGGGTATTTTCTTCTCACATCAAAGAGGCCTTACCACGACAACTGGCAACCATGGTAGGTAAGGCAACCACAATCTTAAGAAAAGGCTGAGACTGATCTTTCTGGTAACACATAATGCTCTTCTTCTGCACCAACTCAATCCGCCTAATGAACCTTGCTACATTGTTGTTTCTATTTGATTCTCTCATTCTCCCCTATATGATTCAGATCACAAGAGAAATATCTTAGCTAAAAAATGTTAATTCAAAAAACATAACCAACAATGCAGAAATTGATAATTATGATCAAAAGGACAAACAGTGGAATTATGATGAAATCACCTCTAGTGTTTGGTGGAAGCGGGAGATATCATCAGGCCCCATTCCCATAGGGCATTTTATATAGAAGTAAGGCTCAAAGCCGTGAACATGACAGCAGACACTGTGACCTAACCAATTTCAGACCCATTTCTTCACTAAACCAAATTAGTCAGAAACTATAAAAAGTATGAACGCAGCAAACGCAACCTTCTCTCGTGACGCCAAAGATCCTGAGAATCGCTGAAGGCCCAGATGAGTTAAGCAACAGTCCTTTGTGGCTTTCGCCAATGACATAATCGATCTCAAGTTGCTGAAAAACTGCAAAAAAAAAAAAAAAAAGTAACAAAAATCAAACTTTTTTACAACTTGGAGAAAAATGTGGTCGAGGTCACAAGTACCGATGTTTTCGGCGACGGAGAGATAAGAGGGGGAGAGTGCAGGGCGTCTCCACTTGGAGAGGCGCGACGAGAGGGCCTCGTCGCGGAGGAGGATGAGGGCCTCCTCGTCCTCTTGGTACATGATCTCCTCCAGGAATACATCCTCGTCCATCATCTCCTCCTCCGCCGCCGATCCATTCGTCGGCAGCGATTGCTGGGGTTGAGGGCTTTGGCGGTCGAACTGCGATCGCTTCGGCGGGTTCAGCGGCGTCGAATGCTGCACCCCTCTCCGCTTGCCGTTGCCGCCGGCCATGGAGACAGCAGAAGGAGAGAGCGAAGGCGACGAATCGGAGAGGATAAGAAGAGAAGAAGAAGAAGAAGAAGAAGCGGAAGTAGATGGATTCCCGCCACTGCGAGGGTAGGGATTTATCGCCTTTTCAGACCTCCCTAGACATCACATGCTATGCGCGTGTCATTGACTTAGCCGTGATTTATGACTTAGCCAAATCTCATTACTGTCGCGACTATGATTCACAGCTAGGGCACGATCTTACCATTTGGTCGCAAGCTTGACCAGATGCCACTCGCGATCAACCCGAACTCACAGGAAACTAGCCACGAGCTCGAGTTGCGACTCATGTGTTTAGTTGCAAGCTCATAATCACGATTCATAGTCGGGCCACGATCATAATTTATAAAATCATGATCTAACACATAATCGATTTAGGATCAAGATCGAATCAGTAGGATTGGATCAATAGAATTGGATATTGATTCCACTGATTCGAATATGAATATCGAAAACAATCTTCTAAAGATATGTTAATCCGACATAATATTAAAACTCATAATTTTGAAGAAAGAAACGAAAAAAAATATTCGTGATGATCAAAACGATCGAACATCAATTAAATAAATATTTTAAATAGTCTCAAAATCCAACGATATAAAAGACGAAAATAATCCTAATGCAATGACAAAAAATATTAAAAGCCTCCGAAAAAACTTTAAATGATATTTTCTGGGCTTAAGATTGAGTGATTATGAGTTACACTTGATAATAAATATAAATTTCTTAACGAGTTTTGATTTGATATATTATGTGTCCCGTGCTCTGATTCTACTATAAAATTCAAGTTCAATTCATCCTGAATCGATTTAGTGTTTTCGGATCACAGAATCATACGATCCTATGCAGATTGTAATTTTGCAAACCATGGCCACGACCATGGACTTGCAATTATGAGTTGTCTCGAAGTTCGCTGATGATTATTGTGAGAGTTGGAGACAAAGGACAAAAGCTCATTTATCTCGATCAACTAGTGGTTACGACTCGCGGCTAGATTTGAGCTCGCGATGACTTGGCAATGAACTTACGCCACCACGATTTGTGGCTTGATCAGAGCTCATTGTTATCGCGACTATAATTCACTTCTAGGGCACCATCTCACAGTTCAACCCCCTTGAGCTAACGACTGTGTTTTGTGACTTATCTACGAGCTCATAGTCATGATTTGTGGCCAAAGCCACAATTGGGGGCTCGTGGTTATGAGATATCTATCATAGTTTTCAAAGTTCATTGACGATTACTGTGAGAGGGTGTTTGGTTTAAGTTATCATATAAAACATTGTTATGTGATTATCAGGTAATCACATAACCAAGGTTATGTGGAATAAAACAAAAAAAAATTTTGTTAACCCCGGAATCAATAAAAACCTTACTTTTCTAAGGTTTTTCAATTCCGGGTTGCATGTCCCTTTTGCTGATGTGTCGGGCATGGATCATTACTCGGGAATCGCCGATTACCTGAACCAAACAGGGTTTTTGTTGATAACCTTGGATGGATAACCAAAGTTATTAAGAATAACCTCCAACCAAACGCATCCTGAGAGTGGGAGACGAAGGATATATCTGGTCGATCAAGATCAACCAGTGGTTGCAACTCACGGCTAGATTCAAGCTCATTTGGATTGGGTGGCAAGCTCGCGTCCACAATTTGTGGTCTGGTCAGAGCTCGTTCTTGCTGCAACTATGATTCATTGCTAGGGCACCATCTTACAATATGACCAATTCATTGAGCTAATGGCTGCTTAGTTGGAACCTTGAGCTGCGATTCGTAGCTTGATTGTAAGCTCATAGTTATGATTCATGGCTAAGCCACAACTATAGACTTGCGGCTATGAGTCGAGGTGACCGGTTCGATTCTATGAAAAATTGTCATTAATCACTAGAGTAAATCTAGAGGTGCGAACGACGCATCGCTCCGCAGCCAACGTCCTAAGATTGTCTTTTCATTAGAGAAAATTAATTTGTAATGCACTGTAGTGGTTATGAGTTATCTATTTTTTTAGTTAACATTAGGTACCCAACTTACGCCAACTAATCCTGCACAATGGGCGATCCATCAGCCCAGTATTCTTAGGTCAACCGTCCATTAAAGAAAATCCATCCATTAATTCATCGAGGCTGGAATTCAATCCTTAGATGCATGAAAAATTAAGAAAGCGTCCTGCCATTGCACCATTACCTCGGGGACGATTATGAGTTATCTATTTTTTTAGTTGACATCGGGTATCCATTATCTTATCAAAGAAGTTCATGGACGATTACTATGAGGCTGCATTTAGTTCAAGTTATCATGTATAATCTTAGTGATATGATTATTAAGTAATCACGTAACAAAGGTTATGGAGAATAAAATATAATCTAATATTGTTTGGTTCAACACTAGATATGCAACAAAAACTTATTATTTAGATGTTTTAGTATATAACTTACGGATTGAGATTTGAGATTTGATAATAAAAAAAACTTGCTATTTAAGCATCTTGCTCGCTCAGTCTGAGAACGAGTCAGGCACATAGAGTAGATCAAAAATAGAGAAATCGAGCGGAAGGGTAGAGATGGAGCGGAGGAGTGGTTGCTGCATCGACGTGTACGAAAGAGGAGATGCTCAAGCGGCGTGGAGGATAGGCCAAATCATGCTCGGGTTCTGCCCGATCGCTCCCAGGCTGATCGTTGACTCATCTAGGGCAGCCTCCGCCTCCGGCGCTGTGGTGTTGTCCTCTGTCAGAAGGAAGACAAGGAGGAAGGGCTCCGGTGGTTGCAGAGGGAGGAAGGTGAGGAAGATGGAGATGGAGTGGTCTTCTTCATCGAAGGAGGACCCGACCTCATGTTCATCAGTGACGTCCTCATCCGAAAGGGCAAAAATTGGAGGATAATTTTGGGATTTTTTTTTGTTAACCCTAGAATCACTAAAACCTCACACTTCCGAGGTAATCACATTCCGGATTATATCCCCTACTTGCTGATGTGGCGATTGTTGGATATATATGAATGAAAAAAAGATGGAGAGGAAAAAGTTTTTATTGTGAATGAGATTTTAGTCCCATATTAAAAGTTTCAAGACAAGTTTGTTAGTTTATATTATATTACAATCACGACAATTGTGAACAAATGCATGGGAAGATGTTCTCTCTCATGCATGGACCCATAGGGGGTGCAAATCTAGGGTCGGACCAAAGGTTGAGCTTTTTTATAAGGAGGAGGCCATGAGCAAAGCATGTTGACATGTGTGCAAGCACGACCTACGTGTGTCTTTTGCTTGTTGCTCAAATGAAATGGATGAATTAATCGATGATTAATGAAAAATCCATCACCTAGTTGGACGGGTTAATAAAAATCCATCACCTAGTTGGACGGGTTAATAGCAAGTAAATAGTCTTTATTCGACCATTTACTACCGCCAAAAGTTAAGCTTCTTTATAAGGAGGAGGCCATAGCAAAGAAGAGAGCAACAAAATTTCTTCCACCTTTGTTCTCCAATCTTCAACAAAATTTCTTCCACCTTTGTTCTCCAATCTTTCTTCTCTATCGTGTAGTTTCGTTCGGCAGAATCATTGTGATAGCATTTTGGTACAAACTTAATTCGTCGTGACCACCAGTGCTTGGTGGTGATTGCGGATTGCCCTTGTATCCCGGAAAACAGATGACCCATGATAATCTCGAAGTATAGTCGGAGGTAGGACGAATCTGTTTTAAGGAAACTGCGTCAGATGCATGTCTTGACATCTTCTTTTCAGACTCAACAAGAGTACTCGGCTGGGCTGACTTGGGAGTATTCTAACTTGGCAGGAGCATTTGGCCTACTCGGAGCACTCGACCAAACTCACTCGTGACTCGGGCTTCACTTGGTGACTCTGCTTCACTCGGGAGCACTCAACTGACTCGGACTCGGCTGAATCGACACTTTGCTGATTAGACTAACTCAACACTCTACTGACTCAACAACTCATTGTTCGGCTGACTCAGCACTCTGCTGACTCGATTGACTCGAAATCATTACTTGGCTGACTCAACACTCTGCTGATTCGGCTGACTCGACAATCGACACTCGGCTGACTCGACACTCTATTGATTCGACTGACTCGACACTTGGTTGACTCAGCACTCTGTTGACTCGACAACTCATCACTTGGCTGACTCGACACTCTGTTAACTCGGCTGACTTGACAACTCATCACTCGGCTGTCTTGAACTTGACACTCAACTGACTCAGACTAGACACTCAGCTAACTTGAACTCGGTTATACAAGACAGCCTAATCTTCCAGACTGTTTAACCATCCCAAGCTCTTCTTTTCCTACTTGGTAGTATGAAATTTTCAGTTTAGATCATCTTAATAGATAAAACTAATTTTGATTTTATATAATTTTAATTGAGCTAGTTCTCCTGTATC